>JAJAGP010000048.1:1086744-1143671 GCA_025084515.1 Ancistrus triradiatus | reverse complement strand
TGATGAGATCAGAGCTGTGTGTGATGAGATCAGAGCTGTGTGGGATGAGATCAGAGCTGTGTTTGATGAGATCAGAGCTGTGTGTGATTAGATCAGAGCTGTGTTTGATGAGATCAGAGCTGTGTGTGATGAGATCAGAGCTGTGTTTGATGAGATCAGAGCTGTGTGTGATGAGATCAGAGCTGTGTGTGATTAGATCAGATCTGTGTGTGATGAGATCAGAGCTGTATGATGAGATCATATCTGTGTTTGATGAGATCACAGCTGTGTGTGATGACATTTTTGAGATCTTATCAGATTTTATTCCAAACTAAAACAGGAAGTCCTGAATTGGATCCTGAGCCGTCTGAATGTCAGGTACATTCATTAAAGAGTGTTCTTTTATACTCCAACAGGGCAAATTCAATTTGGGAGTGCATTAGGACATACCCCTAGGGTCTCCGGTGAGGTTACCATAACAACCTTGCACTTCCCGCTGTAAATTTAGTCGTTGTGTTAATAAGATCAGTGTCTCGGAGGAACAGGACGGCCGTCTCTGCCCCGAGGGAGGGTGAGGAAATCTTACAGGTACACTTACAGACTGGTTGCAAAGCATGGAATTTCATTTACTCCTAATTCTATTTTTATTTTTCATTTCACCCTTTCCTAACATATAGTACTGATATCCTAGGCCAAACACAAATTAAAATAATAAAAAATGCCTCAGCCACTTCGGAACCAATATAGCCCTTAGAGAGTTTATGTATCACAACAAAATGCAAAAAACAACTCCTCAAAATATGTTGAAACAACATAAAAATTAAGAATTAAAATAAGTCAAGAAGTAATATCTTCCAAAAACAGGCCACACTTCTTTAAAAATCAAAATAATTAATTATAAAATGTCTTGAGAAATAAGTACTGTTTCTTTCAAACATATATTAATATAACATCCAAAAAAGACTAACTATTTATAATATTTATAAAACATCCTTAAAGTCTCAAATACTACTAACAAACATCAAAATTAAAAATAAGTCATAATTAAATGTCTTCCAAAAACAGCCACACTTAACATCAAGATCAAAGTTAAAGAATACGTTCCGAATCTCTTTAAAATCAAAATACCTAACAACTCTTAAAACACTTTAAAACCTATTTAAACAAAAAAGCTATACTATATTAACTATTCATAGTATTTATAAAATGTCTTCTGAAAAGTTTTAAATATTGCTGAAATGTAAAAAAAAATCAGAATCAAAATGAGAAATTTAACATTGAAATAGGTTCAGCTTTTTGTATTGTTTATGTTATTTTTTATTTTAATCCCTTTTTACCTGGTCAGGGTTATGGGGCATTTACACCCAGAGAATAGAGGACGCAGGGGTAAGGGTGCCCTGGATGGGATGCCAGTGCATTGCAGGATGGGTAGGGGGTGCTCTCCATAAGACACAGCCATTGATTGGAAGGCACTATAAAAATATAATATAATCATCAAAATCAATAATATAACCACAATAAAAATGCTAAAAAAAAAAATCTTCAAAAAACTCATCAAAATGGAATAAAGTCTAGATCAAATATCTTCAAAAAAACAACAACAGCCATTAGATCAAATTTAACTAAAAGCTCCAACTCCCATCAAAATCAAAACACCTAAGAACCCTTAAAATGCTTTAAAACCTATAGTGGGGCAAAAAAGTATTTAGTCAGCCGCTGATTGTGCGAGTTCTCCTACTTAGAAAGATGAGAGAGGTCTGTAACTTTCATCATAGGTACACTTCAACTATGAGAGAAAAAAAATCCAGGAAATCACATTGTAGGATTTTTAAAGAATTTAATTGTAAATTATGGTGGAAAATAAGTATTTGGTCAATAACAAAAGTTCAAGTCAATATTTTGTAACATAACCTTTGTTGGCAATGACAGAGGTCAAACGTTTCATGAATGGCTTCACCAGGTTGGCACACACTGTAGCTGGTATTTTGGCCCATTCCTCCATGCAGATCTCCTCTAGAGCAGTGATGTTTTGGGGCAACACGGACTTTCAACTCCCTCCACAAATTTTCTATGGGGTTGAGGTCTGGAGACCCTTAACACGGATCAGTCGTCCTGTCTCCTTTGCAGAAAAACAGCCCCAAAGCATGATGTTTCCACCCCCATGCTTCACAGTAGGTATGGTGTTCTTGGGATGCAACTCAGCATTCTTCTTCCTCCAGTTGAGTTTTTACCAAAAAAGTTCTATTTTGGTTTCATCTGACCACATGATATTCTCCCAATCCTCTTCTGGATCATCCATATGCTCTTGGCAAACTGCAGACGGACCTGGACATGTACTGGCTTAAACAGGGAACATGCCTGGCACTGCAGGATCTGAGTCCCTCTTCAGCTCTCTGCAGGTCATTCATCAGGTCCCTCCGTGTAGTTCTGGAATTTTCGCTCACTGTTCTCATGATCATTTTGACCCCAATGGATGAGATCTTGCGTGGGGCCCCAGATCAAGGGAGATTATCAATGGTCTTGTATGCCTTACAGTTGCTCCCACAGTTGATTTATTCACACCAACTTGCTTGCCTATGGTAGATTCCCTCTTCTCAGCCTGCTGCAGATCTACAATTTTCTTCCTGGTGTCCTTCGACAGCTCTTTGGTCTTGGCCATGGTTGAGTTTGGAGTCTGACTGTTTGAGGCTGTGGACAGGTGTCTTTTATACAGATAATGAGGTCAAACAGGTGCCATGGAGGACAGAAGAGCTTTTTAAAGAATAAGTTACAGGTCTGTGAGAGCCAGAAATCTTGCTTGTTTGTGGGTGACCAAATACTTATTTTCCGCCATGATTTACAACTAAATTCTTTAAAAATCCTACAATGTGATTTCCTGGATTTTTTTCTCATTTTGTCTCTCATAGTTGAAGTGTACCTATGATGAAAATACTGATGAAAAATACTTTTTTGCCCCATTGTATATAAAATATTTAGAAAACAACAAGTCTCAAATACTACTCTCTTTAACAGTCTTTAATCTCTATTTTCCTGGTCCTGGTCATGGGGCAGTCCGGTGCTTATGCCCAGAGAACAGAGGGTGCAGGGGTAAGGGTGCCCTGGACTGGATGCCAGTGCATTGCAGGATGGGTAGGGGGCACTCTTCCTCAGACACGGCCAATCAACTGGCAGGCACCGACTGGACTGGAATGCCCAGATTTTAGATTTTAATTATTTATTTATTAAGACTCATTGACTGTTTTGTTTTTGTTTTAACTCAGAGATGTCGTGGGTCAGGATCATCATTTCCCCTTTCCCAGGATGTTTCCTGACCGCATCCTGGGTTATTAGCAAGTTCTGTGACGGACACGCCCATAGGCGACTGTGTGAAAAAAGTCACCAAGCTAGTTAAAAAGTGCAGCGCAAAGTCCACAAAACGTCTCAGTCTTATCGTATCTCATAGAGGTCGTGACCTTTAAATGTTAAATGAAAACAGAAAGTGTAAAAGCACCTCGTATAGCACTGAATCTGATTAGCATAAGCCGCCAGATGTTCAAGTCAGCGGAGAGATTAAGCGAATGACGCTGCGATGAGAACTAAATGCTTGTTCTTAATGATACAGGAAACAAATGGGTTTTAGGCTGAATGGTTACCGGGAGATTCATTTAGTCAAGTATTAAATGTTTTGGGGTTTGATATGATTTATGGTTGCTGGATAAATTGGTCTTATGTTTCTCCAAAAATTATTATGGATGCTTACAAAAAAGAAGTTTATTTTCATGCCAGAGTTTTAAAGGGAAAAAGATTTTTGCTTTATTTATGAAGAAAGTGTTTTTATTTGCTCTTTTATTTTCTATTTTTGTTATTTGTTTCTTTTTTTTGTCATGTATGGGATTCAGAATAGCAGTCCACCGGATCTTCTTTAACATCAACCAAAGGAAAAAAAGCCCTTTTATTTTCCATTTCTACGAACGCTACATGCGGTTATGTTCCTGCAGGCAGAATTGTGCATCCTGCTGTGTTCTTGTGCATTTTGTCCCCTCAGGCATCCCACGTTCCCCCTGCACGCCCGGTACAGAACCCTGTGCTCAAATGGACCAAGGAGCCATGACCTCGAGTTTGAGTAATAAGAAAAATCAAGCCGTGACCCGACTGTAATGTCTCTAATACAGAAGGATCCTGCATCTATACTTTGCTCTGTGTTTAATAAAAGAATGGAAAGAGAAAGGAAAAAAAGTCGGCTCTGTAAGTACATGCAGCTAGAATAAAAATATTATACATTATTAATATTATACATAATAAAATATTATTCATGAAATCATAATTTAAATGTACTTGTTTTTCTTTTTATAAAGAAAAGAATATATTAATTGTAAAACATTGTTACTTAAGCTTTTCTTGCTCTCATTCTTTCTTTATTTCCGTCTTTTGACTTTGTTTTTCTCTTTCTTTCTTTCTTTCTTTCTTTGTTCCTTCCTTCATTCCTTCCTTCCTTCCTTCCTTTCTTTATTTATTTCTTTCCTGTGTCTTCCATTTTTCTGACTTTCAGTTTTCTCTCCTTTTTATTCGCTTTATTTGCTTGTTTCTTTTAAAATGTAATATTCTTTTTAGTTTCCAACAAACAAGTAAATAAATTAATAAAACAATATAATCAAATAAAATAGATCTAGAGTTAGGGTTAGTAAGTCAAGATAAAATAATACATAAACTAAAGAGTTAAATACTATGTGTTTCCAGTAAGTAGCACAAAAAATGTTTTGTTTGTTGTTGTTGTTGTTGTTTTTTTGTTGAAAGCTAACTTTCCACTAATTCCAAGCCATTTTTTTCTAAAGTACATAATAAAAATATTATACATGAAATCATAATTTAAATTTACTTATTTCTTTTTCTAAAGAAAAGAATATATTAATTGTAAAAAATTGTTACTTAAGCTTTTCTTTCTTTCATTCTTTCTTTATTTCCGTCTTTTGACTTTGTTTTTCCCTTTCTTTGTTTCTTTCTTTCTTTCTTTCTTTCTTCATTTCTGTGTCTGTTCATTTCTTCTTTCTTGTTTTCTTCCTTTTTCTCTTTCTGTCTTTTGCCTTTTTTCCTTCCTTCATTCCTTCCTTTCTTCCTTTCTTAATTTTTTTCTTTCCTGTTTTTAACATTTTTCTGTCTTTCAGTTTTCCCTCCTTTTTATTCGCTTTATTTGCTTGTTTCTTTTAAAATTTAATATTCTTTTTAGTTTCCAACAAACAAGTAAATGAATTAATAAAATAATATAATCAAATAAAATAGATCTAGAGTTAGGGTTAGTAAGTCAAGATAAAATAATACATAAACTAAAGAGTTAAATACTGTAAGTGTTCCCAGTAAGTAGCACAAAAAATGTTTGTTTTTTTGTTTTTTGTTGAAAGCTAACTTTCCACTAATTCCAAGCCATTTTTTTTCTAAATTACTCAACTCTTGCAAATATTTGTAAGAGAAATAATAAATATTTACATTAACAATTTTAGTTATACCAAGGACAAGGTTAAACACAAATAAAAATGTTTGAATCAAGACTTCAATATGTATGATACTTTTTGATCTTCAAAAGATGAAAATGGCAGTCTTTTTGTTTATTTGCTTATTTACTTACCATGCTTATCGTGAACCGTACTACAAATTTTCATGCAATTTTTATATTAACAACACAGGTTTTGTCTTAAGACTGAAAAGCGTTCTGAAGTTTATTAGTTATAAGTCAATAAGTAGATTTAATAAAAATGGGGTTAGGGGGCAAAGAAAGTCAACACATTTGAGCTTTTTGGCTTCCCACGAGAGTAAGTGAAGAAGAGGAACTCTGCAGACCCACCATCAGGAGAATCTAGAGAATACTCCAGAGAATAAAGTGATGCACTCTGGAGAACGTCCTGATCAGGTATGTGTGTGTGTGTGTGTGTGTGTGTGTGTGACTCTGATGGGGTGCAGGTGAAGCTTTTCATCATGAGGACCAGCAGTGGACTCAAAGCCCGATGATGGCAGGTCACTCAGAGGATAAACATGATTTATGCATCCTGACTCCTGCTGAGCTCTGCCTTCATTCACCACTAATCGGTGCCCGTTGTGTTTTTGGAGCCACCTCCACCTTTGTTCCCCAAACTACAAAGAGGGGATGAAGGGGTTCGAGGGGACACTCGTGATGCATAAAACTGTTTGATCCGAACACACCTGATGCGCTAAATGAACGGGATAAAGGTTGCTCACAATGGGAGGATGATGATGATGATGGAGGTCGGGGTTAAGCTGGCGTGATTGGACGTTCAGACGAGATCGGACCCTGTTCATCAACATCAGAGGCTTCAATTTGGCATATTAATTAATGCCTTTGAAGATTTTTGGATTAATTACAACCTTCTGTGGCATGAAAGCCTTTGATGTTCCTCGAGCATCATCATTAACACGGCGTCATTTATTTCTGACTAATACTAACTGGCAGCACAGGGCACAAGACAGGAACCAATCACAGCCAGGGTGCTAGTTCGTTGTAGGGCACATACTCACACACTGGGACAACTTAGAGAGGCCAGTTGACCAAACACATCAACCCAATCCAGAATATCCATCGGAAACTCGCACAGATACAGGGAGAACATGCCAAATACACACGTTACACACTTACACAGTTAGAGCAGACATGGTGCAAACTGCGCATCATCAGTGGGTTTCCCAAAACGTTCATAATGCTAAGTAGCTTTCTATTTTTCTTTATTCTCTTTCTCTTTTGTCTTACTTTCTTTCTTTCTTTCTTTCTTTCTTTCCTTCTTTCTGTCTTTTTTCTTCATTTCTGTGTGTCTGTATGCTTCTTCTTTCTTGTTTATTTTGTTCTTCTCTTTATTTTTTTCTGTCTTTTGTCTTTATTTGTATCTTTTGTTTGTTCCTCCTTCCTTCCGTTCTTAATTTTTTTCTTTCTTTCTTTCTTTTTACTAAATATATAGTAGTAAATAAAAGACTAAAACATCTGATATGTATGGAAACATTTGTTCTTTTTTTCATTGTTTCTTTCTTTGGTATTAATTTATTTATTTATTTTCAGTTTATTTTTAACATTCTGTTTAGTCTATTTTACAATTGATTAATTGTTTATTCCATTTTTATTAGCTTAAAAGGTTTCATTTCTTGTTTTTGAAAAAAATAACAAGTAAATTCAAGAAATAAAGCTTAAAGAGGAAAATTTTTTAGGGATAATGTAAGATTTTTTCACTTTTTTTTTATCCGCGTCATCAAAATGTGCGAAAAAAAACACCTCAGATGTATGAAAACCTTTCTTTACTTTCTTTCTTTTTCTTAAATATACAGATAATGTTTACATTCTTTAAAGTTAAGACCTAATGTCGGCTACAACTGAGTGTACATAGAATTTAAATACATTTATCTGCGAAGTGGCAGGGCAAAAAAGTTATGTGTTGGTAATGATGTTGCGGTCTTTTTCTTGTTGGTTTTCTTTTTTTCTTTCTTTTTTCATTTCTGTGTGTCTGACTGTTTCTTGTTCATTGTTTTCTCTCTTCTTTTTTTGTCTTTTTTTCTTTATTTGTTGTATTCTTCCTTCCTTCTTTATTTATTTATTTTCTTTTTAACAATTAGTTTTTATTTTATTACTTTTTTACGTAAACAATTTTCTTATTTAGGTTTATTCCATTTAATTTAGCCTATATCTTGTTTTACAAAAAAAAAAAGTAAATTCAAGAAATGAGTAGTAGAAAGTACTTGTTCCAAAGTTCAGCTGAAGTGCAGTTTTTCTGTTACGTTTTGCTTTTTCAGTTTCAGTTTCTTTGGTAGCGATGTTGCGGTCAATGAGAAACTTTTTCAGGAAAGAAACATTTTGATCTTTAAAACATAAAAAATGGAAATCATGATGATTTTGGTGGACACGTTTTGGTGATTAGTTTCAACTGAAGAATCACCATAAACATAAATAAAAAAAATTATATTTGTTTTTAAGAATCTAATTACTTGACATTTTTCCAGTGCCAACAAAATCAGCATTTACCTGGAAAAAAACAATTACATTTTTCATCATACCAGTAATTTAAATGCTTACTAGTTATTAGTTTTTTTTTATAATTATTTTCCTAATGATATTTTTGTTTTATAATAATGAGAAAAAGTAAATCCCTGGTTTGGTTTTTCTGTTGCTGGCGGTGCTTTTCTAGCACTGATGCAGAGGCAGAAACGAACTACGTAAAAATCGTCCATAACTTTGTAAGGCTAAGAAGATTTTTGGGAAGCGCTTGTAAAATTTGTTTTCTTAAACTTAAAGTTGTTGTAAAAAGCACCCCGCGTTAGTACATGGAGCTCATTCTTCATCTTCCAGAACCAGTCTAATTTGTTAAATTACTCACACACACACACACACACTCTGCTTTCACACCTTTAAACATAAACAGATATATTATCAGGTCAAACCTGCAGCTTTTCTGTTTTATTTTCTTTCTTTGCTTGTTTTTGGTGGATTTAATTGAGTCTCAGCTCTGTCTCAGCTGCTGCTTCACACTTCCTTTAGTTACTTTGCTTGATTATTCCTCGGCAATGAACCTGTTTATAGAAACCAATTAAAAAGTTACTGGACTTTTATTAGACTCTTTAGTTAATTGGGAACTGTTTTAAAAGCAAAACAAAGAAGACGTCAACCAGTGAATTCTGACGCATTAAAGTTATCTCTGTCTAAAACTTCACCTCTGCAAAAACAAACAGTGCTTTGATTTGGTATAAAAACACAAATCAGCTCAATTTTTGTAGGTTTTAGTACATGATATAGAATAAAAACAAATAACTAATACTAAACAAAAAAATGACCTTAGTTGTATGGAAACCTTTTTCTTTCTTTCTTTCTTTCTTTCTTTCTTTCTTTCTTTCTTTCTTTCTTTCTTTCTCTTTCTTTCTTTTCTTTCTTTCTTTCTTCATTTCTCTATGTCTGTTTCTTCTTTTGTAGGTTTTAGTACATGGTATAAAATAAAAATAAATAACTAATACTAAATAAAAAAATTACCTTAGTTGTATGGAAACCTTTTTCTTTCTTTCTTTCTCTTTCTTTCTTTCTTTTCTTTCTTTTCTTTCTTTCTTTCTTCATTTCTGTGTGTCTGTTTCTTTTTTCTAGTTTCCTTCCTGCTTCTTGGTCTTTTATTTCTGTCGTTTGTCTTTACTTGTTCTTTTCTTTCTTTCTTTCTTTCTTTTCTTTCTTTCTTTAATCATTTCTCTATGTCTGTTTCTTTTGTAGGTTTTAGTACATGGTATAAAATAAAAATAAATAACTAATACTAAATAAAAAAATTACCTTAGTTGTATGGAAACCTTTTTCTTTCTTTCTTTTTTTCTTTCTTTCTTTCTCCTAAATATACAGTAGTAGGTTAAATAAAAGACAAACTAAAAACACCTGTATGTATGGAAACATTTTTTGTTTTAGTTTTTTATTTCTTTCTTTGGTATTGATTTTATATTTAATTTCTGTTTCTTTTGTTTATCAGTTTTTTTATGATATTACTTGTTTTTTATATTTTTTTATTTAACTTAAAATGGGTTTATTTAATTTAATTAAGTCTAGTTCTTATGTAAACAAACATATGTAAATAAAAAATATATATATTAAAAATATGTTGTCATTTTCATCCTTATTTCTCTCCTTCTCTTTTTGACTTTTTTATTTTATTTGTTGCATTCTTTCTTTTTCTTTCTTTCTTTCTTTCTGTCTTTCTTTCTTTCTTCATTTATCTGTCTGTCTGTTTCTTTTTTATTGTTTCCTCCCTTCTTCTCTCTCTGTCTTTTGTCTTTATTTGTTGCTTTCTTCCGTTCTATCTTCCTTTCTACCTTTTTTTCTTTCTTTTTTTCTTTCTTTTTTTCTTTCTTTCTTTCTTTCTTTCTACCTTTCTTTCTACCTTTCTTTCTTTCTTTCTTTCTTTCTTTTTCCTAAATAACTAGTAAAATAATGCAAAACGCTTTAGATGTATGGAAACATTTATTGTATTCTTTCATCCTTTCTTTAATTTCCATTTAATTTATCCCATGTCCCAAAAAAATAAGTAAATTCAAGAAATGAGCAGCAGAAAGTACTTGTTTCTAAAGTAAAGTTGCTTTTTCAACTACATTTTTTCAGTTTCTTTTCGACTGATCGAGCCATTACTCGCTGACGTTGGACTAGGTGGCCTGTTTAGGATTTTTTTTCTTATCAGCAAATTTTTGGGTTTGTTTCAATAGATCTGGATGTTTACTTTATGGGATCTGGCAACCCTGTCTTAGCTGCTGTGTTGCTTATCACTGCTGCATGCTTGTAATTCCTGTTTCTTGCTGAAAGTCTGCTCTTTAGTGGACACCAGGCCTGTACTAAATGGAGGTGAATCGCAGTAGTAATGTTCCAAACTCTGGTGAAAAGCCAAACCAGAAGAGTTTAGAGGAATCCATGGATCTACCAGTTACACAAAAACCCTCAATAACACAACGTACAGCCGTTCTTTTGCTAAGTTATTAAAACTTTCTCCTCACAACAGTCGAGTCTAAATCAGAACCAGCAGGTGTTTATTTTTTTTTCTCCATTATGAACGGACTCTGTTTTCATAAATATTGAAGAAGGGAATTTTGCTTCAGCATTAATAAATTCAAAGGTTCCCCCGTAGTGCGCCGATAAAAGCAGTGCAGTCAGCAGAGATAAACCCCAATCCAATAAACAGACACGTCAACCTTCCACCACCAGCACATCAAAATGGACAGCACTCTCACTTCTTTAGCCTGTTTTAACTTTTTTACGGTTTTCCAACCACTGCTGGTCTTTAAAAAAAAAAAGCAGCGGCGTTCGGTGGAAATAATGAGTAAAGGCACATCAATCCATCAGAGCGAGTAATTGGCTGTTTTTGTACTTTAGCTTTTGAACCAATACCTTTTAAAGCATTATGTATAAAATGACATGTTATCAATCACAGAGGCTGTATAGTGTAGCTGAACGTAAACACCAATAAAATATAAAAATACAGAATAAAGCATCATTTGGAAAGGCTTTTAGAAGACTTCAAATATGTTTAAACTTTAAAAAGCTTTATGCAATAAAATGTTTGTAGAGTAACTTTGATACCACAGCAAGACGAATAAACAAACTATTTGAAAATACAATTACAGTGGTGCTTGATTGTTTGTGAACAATTTAGAATTTTCTATATTTTTGCATAAATATGACCTAAAACTCATCAGATTTTCAGACAAGTCCTAAAAGTAGATAAAGAGAACCCAGGTAAACAAATGAGATAAAAATATTATACTTGGTCATTTATTTATTGAGGAAAATGATCCAATATTACATATTAGTGAGTGGCAAAAGTATGTGAGCTTTGCTTCAAGCTGGTGTGACCCCCTGTGCAGCAATAACTGGAACTAACGTTTCTGTAGCGATTGATCAGTCCGCACACGGGGCTCTTGGAGGAATTTAGACCATTCCTCCGTACAGAGCAGCTTCAGCTCTGGGATGTGGTGGGTTTCTCACATTAGCTCGCTCTTTCAGGTCCTTCACCAACATTTTCATGATTAAGTGTCAGACTTTGACTTGGCATTTCCAACACATGAACTTTATTCTTCTTAACCATTCTTGGTAGAAACGGCTTGTCTTGCTGCATGATCCACCTTCTCTTGAGATTCAGTCATGGACAGATGTCCTGACATTTTCCTTTAGGAAATAGAATTATCTGATATTAATTAAGAATCATTGTTCCATCAATGATGGAAAGCGTCCTGGCCCAGATTGCAGCACAACACAGGCAACACCATGATACTACCACCACATGTTTCAAAGATGGATAAGATTATTATGCCGGATGCAGTGGAGTGATTTCCGTTCTCCAACATAACCTTTTCTTTTAACAAAAAGTTCTATTTTGATTCATCCGTCCACAAAACATTCTTCCAATAGCCTTCTGGCTGTCCAAGTGATATTTAGCCAAACTGCAGACGAGCAGCAATGTTCTTTTTGGAGAGGCAGTGGCTTTCTCCTTGAACCATGCCATGCACACCATGTGTTCAGGGTTCTTTGTTAAACATAGCCAATGTGAGAGAGGTCTTCAGTGCTTAGGAGTTACCCTGGGGTCCTTTGTGACCTCACCAACTATTACACACCTTGCTCTTGGAGTGATCTTTGTTGGTTGACCACTCCTGGGGAGGGTAACAGTGATCTTGACATTCCTCCATTTGTACACAATCTGTTTGACTGTGGATTGGTGGAGTCCAAACTCTTTAGAGATGGTTTTGTAACCTTTTCCAGCCTGATGAGCATCAACAACTCTTTTTCTGAGGTCCTCAGAAATCTCCGTTGTTCGTGCCATGATACACTTCCACCAACATGTGTTGTGAAGAGCAGAGTTTGATAGATCCCTGTTCTTTAAATAAAACAGGGTGCCCACTCACACCTGATTGTCATCCCATTGATTGAAAACACCTGACTCTAATTTCACCTTCAAATGAACTGCTAATCCTAGAGGTTCACATACTTTTGCCACTCACTAGTATGTTATATTGGATCATTTTAGTCAATAAATAAATGACCAAGTATAATATGTTTGTCTCATTTGTTTAACTGGGTTCTCTTTATCTAGTTTTAGGACTTGTGTGAAAATCTGATGATGTTTTAGGTCATATTTATGCAGAAATGTAGAAAATTCTAAAGGGTTCACAAACTTTCAAGCACCACTGTAAGTATCAGATTTTAATATATATATAAATCATATTTTATAGAATGTTTCCTGTTCTAAGGTGAAATATTGTATAACACTTATTTATTAACAAGATAAAATAATATTGATCAGCTTTTTTGTAAATATCTATTTGATTAAAAATGAAGTTAAATCATATAAATTTAGCATTTTTAATCATATTAAACTTGACTCAAAAACGATCATTCGTTCCTTACCTGTTTAATCCAAGCAGCACAGGGCTCAAGGTTGGAAACCAACCCCACACAGGCACCCATCCCAATTCTTTTCTCTGTGATAATGACAGAATAAAAAAAGTATTGGTTTAACAACAAGAATATTTAAATAATATTTCAACTACTTCTTGTACTGTATATTATATGAGTATTTATAATATAATTATGAACACAAAGGCTTTTTATCATTCTTATTTAAATCTCTCATTCTCTGGCTCTTATTCTTGCTTAGTCAGACCATTCCAGCAACTAATAAAACCTCATTTATCTAACAATACCTGAGTGATTTAAACTCTATTTTATCTTTTTATGTGTCCTTAAGATAAACGATTAAAACAATGGTTTTTAAGTGATCTGGCAACATCAGAGCATTAATTCCTATATAAACTCAGATTTAATAAAGCTTCTCTGATGATAAAGGTTGTATTAATACTTTTTGGCTGTAAGTGTTCATTTAAATAGAAACAGAGAGAGAAAGAAAAAGTAATCCACGAATCCTGCACTAAGTGCAATCACTCAGCATCCCAACAGATGAAATAGTTTTAGTACCAACTGGCGTCTGCATGTGATGTGGAGATAAAAGTACTTAATTTTTAATTAACTATTACAAGCAATATTAAAACGAGCTGAAACATTAAAGGAGCAAGAAAATCTAAAAACTTCAGTGTTATATTCAACACACAAATCAATAAATTCATTAAAATTCCTTTATGACATGATTTAGATATAATAATAATAATAATAATAATAATAATAATAATAATAATAATAATAATAATAATATACTTTTTGAATCAGATGAGAATTTAACAATACAAATTAAAATTATTCAATTTTATTTTACAATTATTGCTGTTAATTTTCACAAGTTTTTTGCTTTTTGTATTGTTTTGACTTTTTTCAATTACATTTTAATTTAAATTAAACATTTTATAAGCATTTTATAAATTTTGTTTAGTTATATTTGTTGCAAATGTAACGATTTCTTAAAATAACAAACAACAAAAAAGCAAAATTACTACATAAAAAATGTTTCAAAATACTAAATAAATAAATATTAATAAAATAAAAACATTATTTAGCTTTTTGCATGATTTTTGCCTTAGAGTTTGCCATTTCTATTACTTATCAATTCACTTTTTAGATATTCTTATTTTCTACTTTAAACATTTTGTTTACTAAAATAAATATTTATTTAGCTAGATATATTAATAAATACATTATAAATCAAAATGATAAATTAAATGAAATAAACCCATTTAATAAAAAATTCATCCAAATGAAATAAAAACGATGTGTTATATTTTAATGAAAAAAGAAGAATGGAATTTAATAAATAAATGAATGAATGAATGAATGAATGAATATTTATTTCCAGGACAGGTCAGGAGGAAGTTCCTGTTCCAGGTGAAGTGAATAATAAAATCAGATTCGGTGAGATGAAATAAAGAGCCCAAACCGGAGCTCTCTGGATCTTCCTGAGGACTGAAGTGTGAGATCTGAGGTGTGTTTCTGTAGTGATGGAGATCTCCTGAAGCTCCTGCTGTCTGTTCTGTGATGGTTTTCATTTCACTTCATTCCTCTTTTAGTCGGGGATAAAATTGGTTCGGTTTAACAGAGGATCTGGAGGGTTTCATCTCAAAATCGGTGACCTGCAGAGAGTAAAGGACTGATGGTTACACTGCAATCATACCGACTCTGAGACTCTACATCCTCACAGAGGCCCCAGGTCCAGAGGGAATGCTTCAGAGAAAATAGAAAATAATACAGGATACACGTCAGGAAAAATTGCAGTGAGGAGTTGGCATCTTCTCCCCATGTCCATATGGCTTTGCTATGGGTACTCGGGTCTTCTCCCAGATTCCAGAAACATGGCTTAGGTTAAGTGGAACCTCTAAATTGGCCCAGTATGAACAGGTCTGCGTAATAACGATGTATGCTAATTAATTACCTAAACAAACAAAAACCAAAAATAGCTTGTGATATATGTTATGGATTAAAATAATAATGATGAATTAATAAAATACAATAAAATAAAATAAAACAAATGATAAATAATAAAATAGCTAAATAAAAATTATAAAATAATGTATTTAATACATTTTAATAAATACTCATTTTAATAACACTTTAATATACAATATTTTGTGTGTGTTAATAAATGATTAATAATTATTTTAATGATAGTTTAATCAACAAAATTTTAATATACATTTTAATGAAATATTTTGAAAAGCAAATAATTAATTTAATACATACAATATATACTTAGGTTTAATATACAATATTTTATATTCATTTTATTAATAAAATAATAAAATAGTTAATGTAGTACATTTTTATAAATGCTTAAGATTCTTTTTAGAAATACTTTAATTTGCTAAATTTTATTGGACTGTTTAATACTTAGAATAAAATATAATAAAATAATTAATTTAATACAATTTAATAAATACTTAAATAATAGGAAATAGTTCATAGGAAATAAATAAAATATTTATCAATTAGTTCATATATAGTTTATGTATTTTAAAATATATAAATATAAATCTTTTTTTATCAAACTTTAATTTTAAAAATTAAACAAACAAACAGCAACAAAAATACTATTTGCATTAGATGCCTAATGTGGAACTCCTCAGAGAATGTATTTAAAAATAAAATAAAATTTAGCTTCAATTAGAAAAATTATACATGTTAATTAAATTAAATAAAAAACGATTAATAAATTATATAAATAAAAGATAATCAAATAATGACTTTAATATATTTACATAAATAATTAGTTGTTTTACCAAAATTTTATATACACTTTTTTAATAATATGTAGAATAAACGATTTTTTAAAAATGTAATACATTTTAATAAATACTTAAATAATAGTAAATATTAAATAGTACATAAACAATAAATAATATTTAATAAATTGTTTATATATAAATATGTATTTTTGAGTGTAGAGTATAAATATGAATCTTTTTTTAATCATTGTTTGATAGATAGAGATCACTGTTGCAGTGCTGCTGGATGATCCCCTGACCGGCCTCTCCCTCAGACCCAACTACTTGTTCCTGCATGTGGTGCCCGGGTTACCATATTGAACCCTCAAGAATTGATTTTATATATTTTGTGTAATTTGGATGCTCGTATCTTGTTTTTCGTCCAGCTTTGTATTATTTTATTGATTTATTTCTCTGTAGGACAATCTGTTGAATTGTTCACCTCCCCCTGATGATGCTGAGTGCCGGTGTGCTCTGATGTTCTTAATACTCAGGTGGGTGCATGGATTGTTTTCTGTCTCACTTTGGATGAAAGGTTCTGCCGAAACTCCTGCTTAATAATTGAACAGGAGTGTGTATGGGTGTGTGTGTGTGTGTGTGTGTATGGGTGTGTGTGTGTGTGTGTGTGTGTGTGTGTGTGTGTGTGTGTGTGTGTGTGTTTGGAATGGTTAAACCTGCCATGATCTGAATAAAATAGTGCCCCCATAACCCCATCTGTGGATCATTTCTATATCAAATGCATCTTATTGTATCTGAAGTGTCTCAGTGCTGTACAGCGACCTAACACATCACACCACCACAACTCCAGCAGCTGTAGCAGTTACAAAACCTTCAGAGCTCCAGCACGTGTTCTCCAGATGTTCTCGGGTCGTGGTACGAGGACTGACCTTGGAGAAGAAAGAGGCTCTCGTTTATTGTTAGGACAATCAAGCTGCCACACAGAGTGAGATTAGAGATGAGAGTCGAGCCTCATTACCAGCAGGAGACTTGTTTTAGAGCCACAGAGGTTCCCCTGCTGCCTCTCAAAGACATTTGGGAGAATCAGATGCTTCCCTGGCATGGGGTACGAGACAATTCCATCTACAATCAATCTCAAATATCTGCTGGAGGAGGAGTTCAGCGTCCTTTTCTTCCTTCCTTACTTCCTTCCCTCTTTACTTCCTCTCTACTTTCTGCCCTTCCCTACTTATTTACGTCTTACCCTTCCTTCTTTCCCCTAATTTTTTCCTTTCTTTCTTCATTTCTTTCTGCCTTTCTTGACCTCTTACTCACTTTCTTTATGGCTGTTTCTTCTATCGTTTTTCTTTCCTGCTTTTCTTTCTTCTCTTTCTGTCTTTTTGTGTTCATTTGTTCCTTACTTCCTTCTTTCCTTCCCTCCTTTCCTATGTCTTTCCCTTCCTTCCTTCATTTCCTTCCTTCCTTAGAGCTTTCACTATCGTCTCACTTTTTTCCCTTCCTTCTTTCCCTTCTTTGTTTCTTTACTTCTTTCTTCCTTCCTTCTTTCCTTCCTTTATTCCCTTCCTTTTCTTTTTATTTTCTTTCTTCTTCCCCTTGCTTCCTTCTTTCCTTACTTCGTTCGTTTGTTCATTCCTTCCTTTCTTAGAGCTTTCTTTACTGACTCACTTCATTCACTTCTTTCTTTCTTTCTTTCTTTCTTTCTTTTGTCATCAATTGTTCCTTCCTTCCTTCCTTTTTGGGCGTGAGGTAATTTCATCAGTGATAAATCCCAGATATCTGATGGGGGAGGAGTTGAGCTTCCTTTATCCATTAACATCTCACTTGGAGCTTCTCTGCTCACCACACAAATTCATTGGTGTTTTGAAAGGTCTCAGGTCTTTGTGCTTCCAAAAACAAAAAATAAAAAAATGAACGGTTCAGTGAAAAATCAATTTTCTACAATTTTCCACTTGCCACAAACACAGTCGATCATCTGAGACACGCCTGGATCTTTTTGCTCTGCGCCGGAGCTACAAGGTTAATGGAAATCCTTTCAAGAAGTTTGTGAACCCACCTACAGTGGAGTGACCTTCATTAAAATGATCTATGCATTAATCATTGCTTTTTATGTCTCCGCTGAACAGATAGATTCACAATTCAGTCCTGAATGGCAAAAAGTAAGTGATCCTCTCTGCTGATTGAGTGATTCACACCTCTGAACACATTTCAGGGAATTTCTAATATAATATTTATGATGCACACGGCTTAAAAAGTACAGACATGGAAATGAGTTCACTAAACTGGACCTGAACACTTACTGTATCGGTTACAGATTTCATGAAGCAGTTTGTTTCAAAAATGTAGTGAGTGCTTCAGAGAGTCAATGAGAAAGAAAGAAAGAAAGAAACAAAGAAAGAAAGAAAGGCAAAGTGAATAAAAGGAAATGAAAGAAAGAAAAAAGTAAGACAAAACACAGAAATCAGAAATACAGACAGAATGAAAATAAAATTTCCAAATTTTCTTTCTTTCTTTCTTTCTTCCTTTCTTTCTTTCTTCATTTCTGTGTGTCTGTTTCTTTTTTCTAGTTTCCTTCCTGCTTCTTGTTCTTTTATTTCTGTCTTTTGTCTTTACTTGTTCTTTTCTTTCTTTTTTCCTTTCTTTCTTTCTTTCTTTTCTTTCTTTCTTTAATCATTTCTTTATGTCTGTTTCTTCTTTCTGGTGTCCTTCCTGTTTCTTTTTCTTCTCTTTCAGGTTTTGTTTTTTTATCTCTCCCTTCCTTCTTTATTTTCTTCCTCCCTTCCTTTTTTTCTTAATTTCTGTGTGTCTGTTTCTTTTTTCTAGTTTTCTTCCTGCTTCTTTTTCCTTTATTTTTGTCTTTTGTCTTTGTTTGTTCTTTTCTTTCTTTCTTTCTTTCTTTCTTTCTTTAATCATTTCTCTATGTCTGTTCCTTCTTTCTGGTTTTCTTTCCTGTTTCTTTTTCTTCTCTTTCAGGTTTTGTTTTTTTGTCTCTCCCTGCCTTCCTTATTTTCTTCCTCCCTTCCTTTCTTTCTTCATTTCTGTGTGTCTGTTTCTTTTTTCTAGTTTCCTTTCTGCTTTTTGTTCTTTTATTTCTGTCTTTTGTCTTTATTTGTTCTTTTCTTTCTTTCTTTCTTTCTTTCTTCCTTCCTTCCTTCCTCCCTTCCTTTCTTTCTTTGTCTTCCTTCCTCTCTGATTTGATTCATTTCTTTCATTTTGTTTCTTTTTTAAATGTTAGATTATCTTTAGTTGAAAAAAACAAGTAGATAAACAAGGAATAAAATAACCAGATGAACACTAAGCCCTCACATATGAGTTCAGTTTGCACAACAGCTGCTATCTTGTGACTCGCTAATGGATTACGTGCAGAAATATTGCTCCTCAGGTGCGTGAGGGTCCAGTCGAAGGTAAGTTCAGGGTCGGCCCAGTCCCTCAGTCGCACATGGTGAGATTTTCATCTGTCCATCTCATCACCCCTGCGGTGTTTCTGGGTTTTCTTGATTGCATCAGCGGATTAAATTGTGAACAAGCTTTGGAGTGCAGAGCCATGGCCAGTACCTAGAACACACACACACACACACACACACACACACACACACAAAGCTGCAGACTCTGCACGGATAGCTCCTGAGGGAGGCCATGTTTGATAGAAGCCACATCTGTTTTGACAGGCAGATGGCATTTTAAGCAGATCCTGTAATCAGGTAGAAGGACAGTAAAAGCTCTGGGGACGGATTATGTTATTAGGACAAAGCCACAAAGTTCAGACTGGAAAGAAACTTGGTCTGTAACAGTTAATTGGGTCAACTGTATTAGGTTCGACTTTTTAAGAGCAGAAATAAAATCTAATTCTTCCTTAATCTTTCTTTCTTTCCTTCTTTCTCTGTGCCAAGTGCTGCATGTTCCATCAGAACACACCGTTCTACTAAATGCTTTTGATTTTCACTTTATTAACTCTGTATTTACTTCAGAACTCACAGTAACAGGTTTCCTAAAATAAAGCGACATCACAAAGTCTTTAGACATTTTGTCTGTTTAATTCAATTAGTGCAGTAAATAAATTTAAAGTATTTACATTTCTATTACCGGTTCTTTCCACTGCTATAAGTATGCATACAAGCTAGACCAAGAATAAATTAAGAAAATCGAATTAATCTAAATCTACACATGGGCCGTGGGCTGCAGGTTGGCACAGTTGCCTCACAGCTCCACACAGACGGGTTTGAGTTCTGATCCGGTCTCTGATTGTGTGATTTGCATGTTCTCCTCATCTCTGGGTGCAGGCACTCCGGTTTCCTTCCGTGTTCCAAATGTACAGGTGTCTTAAAAGTGTCCCAGTGTGGGTCTGAGTGTGACTGACTGCTGTCCTGTCCAGGGCTGGTTCCCGCTTTGCACCCTGTGCTCCCGGCTACTCTGAGGGGTTAAAGAGGTGAGTGAATAATAATAATAATAATAATAATAATAATAATAATAATAATAATAATAATAATAATAATGATTATGTTTTTGTCATTTTTAAAGAGCATTCTCCTTTCAGGGCTGTATTATTATTATTATTATTATTATTATTATTATTATCATTATTATTAATAATAATGGTAATAATAATATTATTATTTTTTAATAACTATTATTATTATCATTATTATTATCATTAATAATAATAATGATAATAATAATGATAATAATAATACTTAACAACAACAACAACAACAACAACAACAAAAAAAATAATAATTTAGTCTTTATAATAATGACATGAATTTATAATAATGGCATTAATAATCAATAACATTATTATTATTATTATTATTATTATTATTACTTTATTGTTGTTTTATGATTATCCTTGTCTTTAATAATAATAATAATAATAATAATAATAATAATAATAATAATAATAATGGCATTACCTAAGGGACCCACAGTATTATTATTATTATTATTATTATTATTATTATTGTTGTTGTTGTTGTTGTTTTATGATTAACCTTGTCTTGTCTAATAATAATAATAATAATAATAATAATAATAATAATAATTGAGGGGCTTGCTTAAGGGTTGAACAGTATTATTATTATTATTATTATTATTATTATTATTATTATTATTAATGTAGTTGTTGTTGTTTTGTTGCTGTTCTTATTAATAATTTATTTTTATTATCCCTCTTTTTGTTAGTATTACTGAATTTGGGGTGGTTACACGGCGCGCCCCGAGCTCACCTGCGCGCTTGCATACGGGCCGGAGTCGCGCGCCCCCGCGCGCCCACACGCGGACACTTTATAAAGGAGCGCGCAGGCTCGGCGAGCTTCGCTGTAAAATCGCGGGGACCGGGGGAATGGCGCTCAGCGCGGCACGGCTCGTCCTCCTCCTCCTCCTGCTCTCCCTGGACCAGCTTCTCCCCGGCACGGTAGCGGCGAGCGGGCCGGCCGAGAGAGGAGCCAAGCCCGGCGTGGAGAAGGACGCGGCGGGCGCGTGCGAGGTCAAAACGGTGACCGTGTCCACGCTGCCCGTGCTGCGGGAGAGCGAGCTGAACGTGGGCTCGGGCGGCGCGGGCTCGGCGGACTCCCGGCTCCTGCTGTTCGTGAGGAGCGACGTTCCGGGAGAGGTGTCGGTACTGGATGATCTGGATAACACCGCGCTGCCCTACTTCACTCTCGGTAAGAGACGCGGCTTCTGTACTTGGAGCGCGCGCTGCAGCCGGACGGTGTGTTTGTGTTCGGGTGTGGGGTTCACGGGTTTTTTTTGCTTTGTTTTGTTTTGTTTTTTTGTAGGGGGTAAACAGTTTAGTTCACGAGCTCAGAGCCTAAACGCTGGAGGATTAACGGAGAGGGTAAAGGGGAGGGCAATGTGGATGTTTGTGCGCAGTAAATGAATGGAAGCGTTATTTGTGTGTGTGTGTATGTGTGTGTATGTGTGTGTATGTGTGTGTGTGTGTGTGTGTGTGTGTGTGTGTGTGTGTGTGTGTGTGTTACGCTGATCCTGCTGCATCTGCTCCCTGCCATATCTGCCCCTACTACTTTGTTCCCCACTCAGTAAGCAAATCCTCCATCTCGATTCATTTCTGCTGCTTCTGAACCCTTCTAAAAGTTTAACCCCGCACAAATTTAGCAGCTCGAACCTGGAGCTCGGCCTCTCGTGCAAAAGTTGTCTTCAATTTAAGGAAAAATCTGAGAGCGCTTTCGTTCGTGCTGGTTTGGATCTTCAAACGCGTCTCAAAACTTTGCAACAACCGCTCGAAGACCAAAGAAGATCAAAAAGCGCAGTTCCTTACCAGCACTTAGCAGTCACTTGACCAAAACCCTCTGAGTATTTACAGGGGCACTTGAAGACGGTGTTCAGTAACATCACGTCTTTGGTGTACAGTAAGTCCCTAGATGCGTACCTGTTCTTTTCCAAGTGCTTGAAAGTTCGTAAGTCTAACGTAAGCTGTGTCCCAAATGAATTGAGACGGATTCTTGGTGATTTGACTTGCTTGTGGCAAAAGGGCAAACATACCAAACGCTAATCCATTCTGACGTTTATGAAAACAATTTTCTGCTTTTCAGCCAAATTGTGATGCTTTTTTTGTGATTTTATAACTGAGGCGTTTCCACTGGTGGTCTCAGACTTCTGGCTCTTGTTGTGGGTGTTCACGCTTAGCATGTGCAAAAGTATTGGGCCACAATTTAGATTTGTTGTTTTAGCAATGCTCTGATGACTGTACATAATTATTTCCCAGTCTTTTAATTAAGATGGAAATACAACATACAGGAAATATATACACAAAACTAAAAAACACCTCTCCTAAAAAGTGGTTTTGGGTCTGCTACTAATGGTTTCCACAAAACCATTCCTGGTCAGACTGAAGCTGCCAGTTGCTGTGTAAGGGGAGCTCACACTAAATATTTGCCTTTGTAGCCTATAGAAGCTGTTGTTTCTGATTTTATTTCAGTTTTTAATACTAATGTACACATTTCCTGTAATTTCTGGTTGTATTCTTATAAAGAGACTGAAAAATTATATTATTATGGTAATATATGGTCATTCTACTGTTGCAGAAACAACAAACGTAATGGTGTCCTAAGACTTTTGCACAGTACTGTACTCTATATTTAAAGTATTGGCATAATGCATGAAAGCTCATCTAGGTTTTGTCCTCATGAGTGACTAGATGTAAAGTCTTGGGTAACGCATCCTTAATGAAGAGGTGGTGTCCCAAAATTTGTATGATTTCTTTATAACGCGTTTAAACCCGGGTTGCCAAGTATGCTGTAAGTGGGACAAAAACTGTAATAATAACATTAATTAAAGCCAACAGATAAAGAGATAAAGACACCATTCTCAAACCAGTGGCATGTCCAAATAGATGCGCTTCCATTCCATAATAATATTAAAGATAAAGCTTTTCCTCCATCGGTACGCTGTGATGTGTGGGAGTCCAAGAGAGCTTAACTGGACCTGCAAGAGCTTTGATGGATAATGTTTTTTATACATGTCTTTCAATCAGTATCTCCAGCCATAGATGTGAGGTCAGGCCAAAGTCAGATTTATTTCTATGGTGCTTTTTATAGGGGAGCATTGAAGATTAAGCAGTTTGATTCTTCTTTGAATATTCAAGTGTTGAAGGCCACTAGTTCATTAGCTCTGAACTTTTCTCAAGACGTTTGCAAATGATTCTCACAGCCCCCCGTGTGTAGGTCGGTTTGTCATTAATTATTAATTTCATTTCCTTTTGATGTGCTGCTGTTTCTTTTGAAGTAGCAAACGCCGGCCTTGGATTCTTAAAACAATAATCGTATGCAATGGTAAAAAAAAATTAATGACTACGGTCACCTAGGTCAGAACCTGAGGTGATCAAACCTGGAACGAAATAAATGTATGAAATAATATCTCGGATGTTTCACGAAAAAAGATCCTGTGCTCGGGTCGTCCTCGTGCCCTGTGGTATCATTTAACATCTGTCACCGTTTGACAGAACTGAAGGGAAGTGATGGCGTGATCACATCCTGTCTCAGAAAGCACATGACGGTCTGTGTATATATATTTTGTACATCAGGAGCGATTGTTAAAACTGAAACCAAGGTACTGGTATTACTGAGACTTTCACACTGCTCTATCTAAGAGCCTCCTCATTTAATATCTGCATTGGTATTGAATTTTGATCCTGCACCACTTCTTCCATTCCGTCCCAGAAACCCAATCCTCTCCATGGCTTTATTCCGGCCCTGTTTGTACGTTTTGACCCGATTCGACCCGCGAACGACTGATTTTCTGTAACGAACGAATCCTAACAGAATCAGCCATCTGAGTCTCTGCTTCCATCTCGCTCTCTGCATCAACACACTCTAAGAGGAAATTCAATGCCATTGTGAAACGTGCAGAGAGAACCAGTGGCTGCCAGATCTTAGCCTTGTTGAACTTGCATTTATCCGGGCTGAGGAAATTGGACCTGAATCGTACCATGGCAAGACTCTCAGCATTTTAGAAATTATTTTTAAGGGCTGGGACTAACCGAGAGACACAGCCTTAAAGCACAGGATCACCAATTATCACAATCTTAGATGTAACCAAGAGGTTGAACCTTAGTCAACCTAAAGAGATTATTCCTTAAAGCCCAAACACAAGAGTTTGAACTTTAGGGATTGGTAATGATCCAAGAATTTCATTCCTACACTGGTCATACTGCCCAGCACTACTTAACAGCATTGAAATTGACCACTGTAATCTCATACACTCTTGTTTCCCAATTTTGCACCGTGGTTAAATCCAGTTCAAAGTAATCATTACGAAGCTCGTTGCACACTCATTAACAAAAAAAGAACTCACCCAGTTAGAAATGCTGCAAAACTCAGCATGCTCTTCTGTCTCAGGCAGATATAGAAATGATTATAGGTGTGTTCTGATTAGACATTGGATCTTGCCACAAGAGGGTGTAAAAGTGCTTCCCCAGTAGGGCTGCCCTATAAAAAGGGTCTTGGAGCCTGTTTTTATCGCTGACAGCTAGACATACCTCTATGGCGCATTTGCCCACAGCTGGGCCTGTAGATCTTGCACACTCCCATACTATCCCATAAATGCTCGATTGGTGAGAAATCTGGCAACCAGGCAGGTCTGGGAAGTGACAGTCTGGTGGAGACATTCCTGTTAAACAGCTGCTGTGCTGAAAAATGCCAGTTGGAAGCCTTACAACATGTGTCCTGCACATATCACTGAGTTCTTAGTGTCCCTCGTATCACTACTGTCGTACGTGATGGCTCCCGAGATCATCACACCAGCAGTTGGGGCAGTGTGTCGTGCCAAAGTAAAGGCAGGATTGAAGCGCTCATACCCAAAACGGAACCTGGATTCATCGCAAAAGACTATATGGTTGCAGTCTGTAGCAGTCCAGCTCTCTTGTTCATGGGACCTTTGGAAATGAAGGCGACTGTGACTGGCTGTTAATGGCAGGACATGTACTGGGTTCTGTGACAACACATTTTTTTCTGCTAAGCACCTGGAAGTGGTCCGGGCAGAGGCGGGGTGTGTAGCGAAGGTGCCACCTGTGTCTGGATGGTGTATAACGAAACTGTGGGAGCTTCTTGTGCTTGTTAGCGGATCAAACAATCCTCTCTACTGGGGGTCTGTCTGGGCCTTCCGGAGCCTGTCGTGTGTGCCCCCATAAAACCACTGCTCCCAACACCTCCTAACCGCTAGGTGAGGACGGCCCAGATGGAGACAATTCATCAAAACGACCATCCTGCTTCTCTCAGTCCAATGATGATCCCCCTCTCAAAGTCTGTCAACTGCACAAAATGTCTCACCAAGAGGTACACAACCCAAAAGTAGCTGAGAGCCTTTTTATAAGGCAGTGCTATAGGGGAAGCAATTTACGCCCTCTTGTGGTAAGACCCAGTGTCTAATCAGAGCGCGCCTGTAATGATTTACATATCTGCCTGAGACAGAATTGCATGCAGAGAATCCTTAATATTCCATGGTTTATATATGATTGATTAGTCTTGATAGCCTATTAGCATTTCTGGGTTAATTATGAAATGATGCGAGGTTTCACTGTGTCTATAAAGTGTCTTGTTTGGCCTTGTTTGCACTCTTGCACAGATTCCTATCCGAGGGTGGCAGATTCAGGGATGTGTGTGCATATAGCAATAAAAGCAAGCCTGTGGCTATACGGATAATTAAATCTCTTGTGAGTGAGGCGATGGTGCAGCATTTAAGATGAATGCAAATTGCTCTGTTTTGGTACAGCATTTTGTTTGGACTGATCAGGGTTGGTTCAAGGGCAGCAGGGAACATTGCCCCAAGCCTTTGTTTATTGCATTTGTTTTTGCACGTGGTTTGTTTTTGCGAGATTAATCTCCGGTCATATTTAAATAGTACTTATTCCATTTGAGACTTATCCATGTCATCACCTTACTGTTTGGGAAGGGCTTAGAATGATTAGAAGGTAAACACGCTTTGGATTTACTTTAAAGATATGTTAAATCTCGGTCTTTCAAAGGTCAAAAAATAGATATATAACCTAAGTGGAAGTTTATGACTTTCTCAGAGTGCTCAGTCTGTCAGTAAGTCATTAATAACCAAGTTCAGATCCTCCGTTGCTAAAGTGCTCGTCCGAACCGAGCATAAAGTGCAGATTTTACAGATTGCCCATTTGCTCCATTAAAGCTACTTTAAGGGGCAAATAGACGCTGGTGGCAGCAGATAAAGCCTCTCGTGTTGGCTGTGAGTAAAGTGCTGGCCGTGCAGAGGCAGGAGGCAGGAGGCTGGCACAAGCGCCTACAAATCACTCGCCTTCCCTCATTAACGACAGCTGCCTGGATTTGAGTCACGACTCTCTGTCCTCCCATTTGGCCATGTGGTGAGTCTGCACTACTCCGTCTCCACGTCAGCTCCAGAGATGGATTTCAGCGTGGGGCGTAGCGGCGGTGGCTCATTTATCCGGGCTGTCCTCGGGGCGGAGGGTCCTTCTCAGCGCTGGCTGTGCTAAGCCTGAGCCTTGAAGGCAAGAACATCAGGGACTGAAGTGACGAAATGTTTCTCATATCTGCAAAAACTGTTGTCTGCCCGGAGGATTAGAGGGTTTACGCACTGATAGGTGGAAAATGGAGACCCGGGCTGACATGCCAGTCAGGAACGGTCACAAAGCCTCATTTGAGGTGTTATTAAACATCCATTCCTGCATTTCAGGCTTGGAACATGTTCCAAAAACAAGTTAGGATGGGGGAAATTTAGGGATAGTAATGAGATGGTTGTATTTATTATTTGGTAGAAAAGCAGTATCCACAAGAGTCTCTGAGGAGTACAGCTGGGCAGATGATCTCCAGTTTATCAACAAATGTGTAAGAAAATGATTTAATTGTTTAAAAACAATGTTCCTCCAAGAAAGATTGGAAGGGATTTCCATATTTCAGTCCTAACTTTTTCTGGAAGAGATGTTGTCTTGAAGGCAGCTTATGGGACTGTGGTAGCCTAGAGGTTAAGGTACTGGACTCTGGCCCAGAAGGTCCAGGGTTCAAATCCCACCTCTGCCAAGCTGCCACTGTTGGGTCGTTGAGCAAGACCCTTAACCCACAATTGCTTGGATTGTAAGACTGTACCAATTGTAAGTCGCTCTGGATAAGGGCGTCTGCTAAATGCTGTAAATGTAAATGTTATGTTGCTCTA
Organism: Ancistrus triradiatus; assembly: GCA_025084515.1. Lineage (NCBI taxonomy): Eukaryota > Metazoa > Chordata > Actinopteri > Siluriformes > Loricariidae > Ancistrus > Ancistrus triradiatus. The sequence goes on along the minus strand of JAJAGP010000048.1, from coordinate 1,116,416 downwards.
AAATCTGTGTACTTTGCAGCATTGATGCTGCATCACAGAATTGGAAATGACCTTTACCAAGGGCCCTGACCCGACCCCATACCACGACAGAGTCTGGATTTTGGACATTGATTTTTGGTTCCAAAAAAGATCTGGAATACTTATTGGTCTGACCACAATCCCTGTTTCCACTGTGTGATGGTCCATCCCAGATGCCTCCAAGCCCAGAGAAGTCAACGCCATTGCTAGACATGGTTATAACATAAGGCTTCTTTTTTAGCACAGTAATGTTTTAAGTGGTATTTGTGAATGTAACTCTGTATGTTATAGAGCTTGATAATGTAATCCAGTGTGGTTCTATGTGGTCCTATCAGCTATTGATGAATTACGGTTCTTGATGCAGTGCCGTCTGAGGGATCGGAGATCACCCCTCTTCAGTTTAGACTTTTTAGGAAATTCCTCCAGATTCCTTGAATAGTTTAATGATATTATGGACTGTAGAGGGAGAAATATCTAAATCCCTTCCAATCTGTCTTTGAGGAACATTGTTTTTAAACATCTCTATTATTTTAAAAGCAGACTTTCCTGCCTCTGTCCCAACGTTTTTTGGAATGTGTTGCTGGCCTGAAATGCAGGAATGGATGTTTATCCAAAAATCAGCATGAAATGTCTCAGGTTCACACTGCTTTTATTTGATTTGCATTCTCTGTACCGTCAAATCATTTTCTGTTTTGGGGTTGTAGTTTACAGATATAATTTTCACCCATGTCTGTGTTGGTTCTGACAAAATGAGTCATTCTGTTTGTTTTCTGGTAGTCGTGTTGACATTTCGATACCATCCAAAACCCTCTTGAATATCCCGCTGGACCTGCTGCTGTTCTCGAGCTGTTGGAGGATCTGCATGGCGTGTGGTGTAGCAGATAGTTTTTTGGAATGCGTGCCATAAACCAGTTGGGTTGAAAGATGTAACCATGGTGATGAAGTTTGGTGTGTGACAGCTGCTCAGCCTGATGGTATCAGCAAATTAGTGTGTGTGTGTGTGTGTGTGTGTGTGTTATACTGGAAGCGGGTTACATCATGTTTTCGAAATGGTGCAACAGCAAAACTGTCCTGGGATCACACTTTTGAGTCGTGCCTATCCATAGCCAGAAAATGGAGAGCGTGTAATTTGTGGTGCTGTGTGAAAGCCTGAATTATAGAGCTGGAGAGACTGGCATGTCTGCGCCACCATCATCAGGCAGAGATGGCAGCCAGTCTCGGTAGTCAAAAACGTTGCGTGAGATGTGACTCCTTCAAGGATGCAGGCCTGACTTTTACCGTCCAATTTCCCTCAGACTAAAGTTTGGAAGGAATTTGATTAGTAGTGAATAACATGTCAGGACAGTAAAAGCATCAGCTGGTAACAGTGCACTAATGTGACCGCTTGGAGCAAAGCCATGATTTGAGCTCATCCTGAAGCAATAGTCTTAATGGACACACTTTAATATGGGAATCATAAAGGATGTCCCAGGAGTCCTGCATCACAGGGTTAATGCATAAAAGGGCCAGTGGAAGGACCAGCCAGAACCCCAGATCTCAACGCACTAAAGGTTTATCTCTGCCGCCGCTTTAAAGCACAGAAAGAAAGAAAAGAAAAGTGAGGTACAAAACGGCAAATACTCGTACAGATGTGACGGTATGGACTTTTTCAGCTGTAAAGGTTTTTTCACACAGTACATTTATGTTTACATTTACAGCATTTAGCAGACGCCCTCATCCAGAGCGACTTACAATGGGTACAGTCTTACAATCCAAGCAGTTGTGGGTTAAGGGCCTTGCTCAAGGACCCAACAGTGGCAGCTTGGCAGACGTGGGATTTGAACCCTAGACCTTCTGGTCCATAGTCCAGTACCTTAACCACTAGGCTACCAGTCAGAGTACGATTTTTCTGGATGATAAAAACGTACGTCACGTTTTAAAAAAGAACACGCGGATATTAGCGCAGTCCTTCACAGAGTCTAAAACTGATGGACCGCAATGTTGCGTAAAATGTTCAATCGGAGCCTGTTCTAATTTCTGTATTAAAATCAGGCCGACCAATCAGAGCTCGGTTGTCGGGCAGAACAGCTTATCAAGAACTTATAGGACACGCTGACTCTAAAACATGGATATTAAAGAAGATCTGGTGGAATAGAACTGAGAGGCTGGAGAATGATGGGGATAAAGCTCACAGTGACTGGATGGAACTGTTTGATTATTTATCTAAGTGCAGTCTGATCTGCTCATGCTCATAAAAAACACAAACTAGAGCTTCCTGCAAAAATCTTCACTCATGTTTTTTTTTTTAAGATGAGAAAAAGATATGGTGAAATCTCCAACACATTAAGAGAAGGGAAATTAAAAAGAGCTAAAGCAGGGATTTTATAGAATGTTTAGACAAAAACGTAGCGCACTCGGTGTGAAGGTAACACTACGTTAAACACATCCGAAAAAATCATACCCTGTGTGAGCACATTTACATTTACAGCATTTAGCAGACGCCCTTATCCAGAGCGACTTACAATTGATACAGTCTTACAGTCCAAGCAATTGTGGGTTAAGGGTCTTGCTCAAGGACCCAACAGTGGCAGCTCGGCAGAGGTGGGATTTGAACCCTGGACCTTCTGGTCCAAAGTCCAGTATCTTACCCGCTAGGCTACCACAGTCCTTTATAATATTAATAAATAGGATATGGCCTGATTTGGCTTTTTAAAAGTGTATCAACATGCAACATTATATAATTTTATAAGTCCATAGTCCAGTACTTTAACCGCTAGGCTACCACAGTCCCATCGAGAAGTAACTGATAAAATGCAAACAATAGCCAACAATATGGCTAACCATGCCAGAGCACGGAAACACGAATAAGGTTCCACATCGAGTAGCCAAAACTTCCACTATAAACACCATCATTTATCCATCCTCATGTTTCTTGCCAGGCGAACCAATAAGTTTGTTGTCCGGCGAGGATCTAAACGTACTGACAGTGTTGCCAGATGCACTGAATACACACTGAGGCCGTGTTCGTAGCGCACATGGTCATATAGAGTCTTCTCTGCCAACCTTTGACAGAATGGGGAATTGAGCTTGATTGTGCCGCTTGTACTCAAACCTAGAAATAATGAATAATAATCAGAAACATAAGAGATCTCTTGTTTATTCAATGGACTCTTTCCCTCGCTTGCCATTTGGTTGAGGCCTTGAGTCAATGATGGTACGTAAACAATATTTATTGGGTTTATTTCACATCACATACCATATGCACTCGTAACCTAAAAGAGCAAAATTAATAGAAAAATATTTAAGGCAAAAAGCCGAGAGGTCGTGCTTTATATCATGGGGAAGGTTAAATCCGCTCTTTAGCCATGATCTAATCATAACGCATGGTCTCTCTCGTTCATATAGTTTTTATATTTATTTAAAGTAATGCTTACTATAAACCAGTCTTCCACTGATGGAGTTCAGAACTGTCCTTTTTGTAAATGAATAATATACTGTGGTATTATGGGGATAAAGTTATCATCATGGCCCTACTTGCAGTGTTGTGCCAGTTCACAGCTTTTCTGAACTAGTTCAAGTTCAGTTCATACATGCTCAAAGTGAACAGTTCACGTTCAAAGTTCACAATTTTAATTCTGAACTAGTTCAAAGTTCAGTTCATTTTACTTTTTTCGTGAGATATTCAAATAAATACTTTTTTTCACACTACAAGCTAGAAATCACTATACGTTCTTTGCTCATTGTAGAACATTTGCTCATGACACTGCAATTGTGTACGTGGCGTTTGCTATGGCTACCCCGCTCTGCTGCAATTCATCACGGCTAACGTCGTGCGGAAGCCAGTATGTTATTAACTAGCCAGTATGTTAACTATTCTCAGCCGGGACAACTACGTTGCCCGCAATGCATTGCGCACAACAATGTCAAACCATTCTGTCTGGTGATAAAATGATTTAAGCGGCACCAGCGAGAATACAGGAGAGAAGAATACAGAGGGGGGGGAGGAACTTTCTGTCGTTGCGTTTCAAAAGAGAAAACAGATGTCACTCAGTTTTCAATGGAAAACAAATTCCAACGTTCATTTACAGTGATGTCTGCCGTTCATGACACATAATGTGAACTAATTCACGTTCAAGTTCTTTATTAAAAAATGTGTTGCGTTCAGTTCAACGTTCACGAAAAAATGAGCGTGTTCAATGAACGCGTTCTTTTGAACTCATTCACGCACAACACTGCCTACTTGCAGGGCAGAAATTTAAGCCATTGTTGAAAAGGTGGCAACTAGAAGTGTCCACATACTTTTGGACAATGTAGCATACTTTTTTTTTTTTTTTTTTTTACTAAACAAATAAGCATTCACCAAAACTGTGACTTGTACTGAGCTCAGTTGTTTGAGAGTGCTGTAAAATGTCCTGTTTTTCATTACCGATGGTTTTACTGAATGTTTTTATTTTTTTATTTTAAATTTTTTTCCCAGCAGCAATGCTGTGGGAATGTATTTCTGCTCCATATATTATGAGATATTTGTAAACTGATGATGCAGGTTAACAAGCAGTTTAAACAGCAGAATCTTCTCTCTTGTAACGCCGGGCTGTGATCTTGCGTAGCTACAGTGGTGCTTGAAAGTTTGTGAACCCTTCAGAATTTATATTTTTGCATCAGATTTTCACACAAGTCCTAAAAGTAGATCAAGAGAACCCAGTTAAACAAATGAGACAAAAATATTATACTTGGTCACTTATTTATTGAGGAAAATGATCCAATTCTAAAGGGTTCACAAACTTTCATGCACCACTGTAAGCAGGTCCTGCTGGTGCCGTTCGCCATCTGTGGTGTTCATTTCAATCCGGTTGACCCGCAGCATCGCTGAATTTCATAGAGCGCCGAGGCAAAATCTATGAATGAATCATGCGTGCAATTTGCAATGCAAATGCGTCGTGTTCCAGGATGTGCTCTTGAGCTATTGAAATAAATGAACAATCTGTCTCCATACCTCAGTTCTGTACAGTAAGGAGGGGATTATTTCTTTTTATTATTTCTTTTTTTTTTTTTTTAGCATGGCGTATCACTGCAGAGGCTTAGGCTTTTTGGTGTGAAATGTGACTCAGGCAGCATGATATTTAGTCCGTATGACTTTCAGCTAAGCACAGAAAGGATGCCAAAGAAGCCAAACAAATGAGTCATGCAACAGCAAGTACTGTTTCCGTGCTGTTAGGGAGTTATAACAGATCTCCTCTTAATTCTGCATCCTCAAATTCTTGCATGTAAGACCTTTTTAGTTCATGAATGATTAGAGTCTCCACAATCTGCCTTAACTGAGTGAAACGTTTCAGTACTCGCACTAAAAATGCTGCTCTGGCATCCCAAGGTGTTGTAACTACCAGACACTGAGTGAATCTTTATCTGTATGAATGTAATGTTGGTATATGGAAGTGATTACAATATTGGAGTGGCGGGATAAGACATCGAAAGGAGGCTCTTGTCACCCTGTTAGGCCGCCATAGGTTGTGCATGGGGGCGTACAGGTTCCAAGAAAAAAGGGTCCTGGCCACACTTGTCTGATGATGAACAGCTTTGAGGTTTTCAGTGAATAAAACATGTAAATAAGTAAAAGTCAAAATTGAGTATTAAAACATGGAATAATTCGCTGGAGGCCCTCCCTAGAGCCCTGGCATGAGTCTGGGCACCCAGTGTGATCCAGCCGAAGAAAATCATGATTTGATAAGGTAACTTGATACCTTAAAGCTGCCAACAATATTGCGTTTGTTTAAAACTGAGCCCTCCTTATTACTTAAAATGTGCATGGATGCTGAATCAGGTAAATCAGCGTTCTCAAGTCAACCAGGTGCATTTTAAATACATACATACCAAAAGCCATATATATTTAGACTTGATTCTGTAAAATGAGTTTTGAAGCACATAAGGGGAAGAAAGTCAATAAAAACTAGAGGTGCATTTCCTGAAGAAAATGCGAGTGTGATTGCCACTCTGCAATGGCCGACCCTTAGTGTACCTCATGGGCCCAAAGGGCATCGCGTCAAACCAGGGTGCCCCCGGGACCAAGCCTGCCGAATTTCGTGACCTTAGGTCAAAAAACTGACTGAGTTACGGTCATTGGCCTGCCAGGGGACCCAGTGCCCAGCGGGGGTCCAGAGGGGCCCAATGGGAATCACATGTCACCTCAGATTGCACCCGGGACCAAGCCTGCCGAATTTTGTGGCCGTAGGTTGAGAACTGACTGATTTATGGTTCGTTAACTTTGGGCCCATTCATTTCCTATGGGAAAATTTGGGGCCCCCCAAAGTCCGACCGGAAAGCCCTGTACAAGCACACCATTCCCGACCAGACCGGACGCAATGGCACTGGCACAGGGTCGATATCTCGAGAATTGCAGCAGGTGATACGCGTCGAAAATTTCGGAATGTTCAGAATCGGATAACAATAGTGTGATCGCCTATATAGGCAATCACACTAAAAAGTGTAAGATGGCTCACAGGAATAGTGAACCTGGTTCTGACCCCCAAAAAGGCTTATTCATCTTAGAACAGGAATCATGATCACGCTGTACAGTTGTTCGGCACGCTTGAAGGCTTAAACTACATGAAAGTTTACACTTTTGAAATCCTCCACATGTCATCAGGGGAAAGCAGAAAATCCCAGCGAGAAGAAATGGTAGCATTTAGCACACAGTGAGCTTCTGTGGTATTCACATTTTCCAAATCCAGCCAGGAGAGAAGTAAGACCAGAGGCTGAAAGGCGATAGTAGATCAGCAGATCAAGCTTCATCAAGCAGCGGAGTGCCGGGTTTTTAACGAACACGGGACTCCGATCTGACATGAATTATTACCTCTGGAATTAGGGAACATTGTGGAAGATGGAGTTCAGATAAGTGAATGAGATGAAAGCCTTTAAGTCTTTGTATCGGTCCCAAATCGGCTTCACCTGTATGCACGGTCACAGAGAAGGTGAGCTCCGAACATGTAACGATTAATTAATTAGATAAATTAGGATTATTTTAGGTGTGTGGCTTCTAGAGTAGTAATGTAATGCTGTAGCATGTTAGACAAGATTTAAAGTGTTGTTTATGCAACTATGAGTGTACTATCTATCTATCTATATATATATATATATATATATATATATATATATATATATATATATATATATATATATATATAGTATAGTGTACTATATAATATTAAGTTTTAATGCTCACTGCACTTTGTAGTTCTGCAGTTACACAGAAGATTTACATTTACTCTGTGCCTTATTTGGGTGGTGAATCGCTGTCGATTTTTGTGTTGTGCTGGTACAATTGGATCAGATACAGCAGCACTGCTGGAGTTTTAAACCACTATTCATGAACTGCACACAATATTAGACACATCTACCATATAGCTGCAGCTTGTAGATGTACAGTCAGAGGCAGTATCTCATCTATTGTTGCACAGTTCATCGTCATCTAATCCTTCTCAGGATGCAAGTGGCTAGATATTTTTGGCTTTTCAGTCCAGCAGTGATACAGGTGGTTTAAAAACTTTCTACCTGCACCTTCCACTGACATATAGGTGAAGGTGAATTAGTTCATGGTCCAAATGGTTTCTTACCTCCGTGTCCATTAATTTTATTAGGTAATTATGACGTAATGGTTGTTGGCTACTAGGGTGTAAATAGTTTGGGATGTCCAGTCTAAAACCCATTACACACCAAATGTAATGGTAAATACCTCAAAACTATACTTGCAGAGTTGTTTCTTTGCAGCTAAAAAAAATAGACAAGATGAACAAAAAGTCTTCAAGTGATGAAGAACATAAACATAATATACCTAGACACATCAACGTCGTCGCCATATTGGTCCAGGCAACTTCTCATAATTCTCCAAAGATTGTAATGGAAAAATGTCTGATTCTACTAATAAATAATCATATAATAAAACAATAATAGTAATAGATTATCAATGGTACATAGTATATGTAGTATAAATAGTAATATAATAGCTGTATAATAAAGTATTCACTATTTTATGTACTGTATTATATTGCTATTTATCCTATTGTTGATCTATTATTTCATTAATTATATTACTTAAGCTACATCTTACTGTATTTATAGGCTAATAATATGCTTTCACTGTATAACATTGACTGTCAATGTCTCACTATTTGATTTTATTTCTTGATTTCCTTACATGTTTGTCAGTGATGGTCAGTTATAAGAACTTAGATGCACATATTACATTATTTCAGTATTTCAAAGTGAATTAAAGGAGTTCTGACTTGAAAATGAAGACGTAGACAGAAAATATTTCGATAACATAAACTTTCTACACGTTTCATACATGAAATTATAAAGGGACGTTTAAACACGTATTAACACGTATTGACTCATTAAAATCGGTTGAAATAATTTGGTTATTGTGCATTTTAACCAGAAAAACACAGCTCCTCAGTTCACTTGTATATGTTTACCAGCCAGTCTTGCCTGGACCAATATGGCGGACGCGTTGCTGTATTGCATTGACGAGCCGAAGCAGCCGATGCCATTTCATGTCAACTGTTATATAATCGGTTCTATTTGTAGCGCAGACCATATGCCCTTGTTTGGTACACTTAGCATCCTGGAGTGCCGGGTCACCAAATTCAGCAGCTATGATACATTTTTTACACTTACAGTTAGCTAGGGTTACAATTATGAAAACAGTCAGAATTGAAGTGTATTACAGCCTTGTCGTTCCATCGTAACGGGTTCGTTTCTTAACTCTCACACCGGCCAGGGAGTTTTCTCAGAAGGAGCAATGAGTAGGCTGAAAAAATCCATGGCATGGCTACATCGCAGCAGGATGTTGGTTAATCAGGAAAAATAAGAAATGCCACAATTACACTCTCTGTGTGTTCCATTGATTTGACTGACCTTTTGCAAAATGCCATGCTAATTGAAGGGGTTTTCATTAGAGAGTCAGTGGGGGAGGTGCAGCCAGCAACACATGGATGCCCAGTTAACATACGAGCTATTTTTTTTTTTTTGCCAATTCTTCTTCTGTTGCGTAGAAACGTCCTTGATGGACTATAGCTGTTTACAAGAACTATAAACTATATAAACTGGTTCACGTTTAGTCGTTGAGTCTCTGGTTCATCTGGCTGATCTATTGATGCATTTCTGTCTTCAGAAGCAAAACTATCAGGTCAATTACTCGTGTTTTTGATATCTCTGACGCATGTACGTATCGTTTGCACGCAGTTTTCTTGTGAAAATGCCCTTTTTTACATTACAGTAGCCTAAAAAGACATGCAAGTGTGACTATGGTAATGTCTGGTCAACGTCCATTTCAGTCAACGATGTGTTTCAGAGAACGTAATAAGCCTGTCAAAGATTCTCTATCATACTCCATTCTCTTTTGAATCCAGCTTTGTTGTCAAAAAGCTTGATCACAGAACCCAGTCCTAGTCAAAGTAACTGTAGCATCTATTAAACCACATTTTGCTTCTGAGAATAAAAGGATTTCTTATAGCATAAAGATGGTGCATACTTTTTAAAATTGGAGCCTTTGCTGCCCCCAGTATGCTTTTATCTTCTGTAAATCTCCATTTCCTCACTGTGTGCTCTGCTAAAAGCTCATTTGAACAGCTAGGCTGGCACCGGCAGTACCCTTTTTCATTTTCTATTTCAATCTTGTTTCAAAGTTGATTAATCCCTGTGGCTACTGGAACTGTTGATTTACGCTCTTGTAGGCTTAACCCTTCTTAAAATCAAGACGTGAACCCTCAGAAGTCGTTACCGCCGATCCCTGTGGCATCGCTGTCCTTTTTTTTTCCTCAAAGTGATCTCAAAGAAATTGTTCTCTGTTCTTATTAATGGAGAGAAACCTCTGCTTTATGGTGTCGGGTAAGGATGTGCTGTCTCGAATACGAAAAGAAAAGGCTCTTACTGTGTGGGAACTCGGCGTGTCAGGACCCAGGCTTGTTGGCGATCTGAAAATCCACAAGGATTGTATGTTTGGTTTTTTTTAAAGCGAGCTGTATAATAAGGAGGAAACGAATCCACAGTTGTTGACCCGTAAAACCCTGTGTACAAGCTGTACTGAGAATAGCACCTTGTTTATACGACAGAGTGAAAGCACTGAAATCGGTGTGTCAGTCAGACGTACCTGAGGGTTTTGCGAAAACCGGACCATCTGGGTAGATGGGCGGAATGTCAAATAACTAAAGAACATGAGTACTTAATTGCATGGTCATTACTCATTAAGATATTAATAAACAAGTGTGCCATGTTGGGGTTTTCTGAAGCAGTGCTGTTTTTCAGTTTCTACAAAAATCCGATACAGATCGAGACCTGCTGATGAGATCCCACACTCGGTTTGCTTTCATTAGGTGTTGTGGAATGTTTTTTGACATTCAGACGTTCCTCGTTGATCCTCTGTGCACCTGTCATTCAGGTAATCACTAATAAAGTCATGCAGGTACAGAACCGTGGGCTGAATAAATCGGCTTGTTGGTTAGTTCATTTTGAACTCGTTACTCTTACCAGGAATGTGAGGACTTTCTTCAGTTGGGTAATTATTAGGGGTGGGTATCGGAAAGGACGTCACGATACGATTATATCATGATACATTGCGATACAGTGAATATTGCGATATATTGTGCTATTCCAAATAGTTCACTGAAAATATAAAAAAAGCTGAAATACAAGTTATGGTGTGTGATCAGTCGTTTTAATACATCACATCATAATTCAGAGGGTAAATTGAGACAAACTGCACATTTCAAAATCATAAATGGGACAACAACTCACATGAAGAAATGACACTGGATAGGGTAGCTGCTGAATTTGTAAGCATGGAACAAGTTTTGATCTACAGTGTGGGAAAAGTGTGGATTCAAACAAATGCTTTAACAGTTGAACCCCAGATACCACCGGAATTCATAAAAAATTGGTATCGAGAATCGTGGAGTTTTAGTGGTATTGGTACCAGTGACTACATTTCTAGTATCGTTACATCCTTAGTCAGGACAACACCAGACGAAGACCGGTGGACACTGGAGGATAAAAAGTAGTACGTGAAGAGCTACAGTGGTGATTGAAAGTTTGTGAACCCTTTAGAATTTTCTAGATTTCTGCATAAATATGAACTAAAACATCAGATTTTCACACAAGTCCTAAAAGTAGATAAAGAGAACCCAGTTAAACAAATGAGACAAAAATATTATACTTGGTCATTTATTTATTGAGGAAAATGATCCAAATTATATATTAGTGAGTTTCAAAAGTATGTGAACCTGTGCTTTCAGTATCTGGTGTGACCCCCCTGTGCAGCAATAACTGCAGCTAAACGTTTCCTGTAGCTGTTGATCAGTCCTGCACAACACCGGTTTGGAGGAATTTTAGCCCATTCCTCCGTACAGAACAGCTTCAGCTCTGGGATGTTGGGGCGTTTCCTCACATTAACTGCTCGCTTCAGGTCCTTCCACAACATTTCCATTGGATTAAGGTGAGGACTTTGGCTTGGTCATTCCAAAACATTAACTTTATTCTTCTTTACCCATTCTTTGGTAGAACGGCTTGTGTGCTTAGGGTCGTTGTCTTGCTGCATGACCCACCTTCTCTTGTGATTCAGTTCATGGACAGATGTCCTGATATTTTCCTTTAGAATTCTCTAATATAATTCAGAATTCATTGTTCCATCAGTGATGGCAAGCCGTCCTGGCCCAGATGCAGCAAAACAGGACCAAACCATGATACTACCACCACATGTTTCACAGATGGGATAAGGTTCTTGTCCTGGAATGCAGTGTTTTCCTTTCACAACACACAATGCTTTTCTTTTAACCAAACAGTTCTATTTTTCTCTCATCCGTCCACCAAACATTCTCCCAGTAGCGTTCTGGCTTGTCCACGTGATCTTTAGCAAACTGCAGACGAGCAGCAATGTTCTTTTTGGAGAGCAGTGGCTTTTCCTTGCAGCCCTGCCATGCACACCATTGTTTTTCAGTGTTCTTCTGATGGTGGACTCATGAACATTAACATTAGCCAATGTGAGAGAGGCCTTTAGTTGCTTAGAAGTTACCCTGGGGTCCTTTGTGACCTCACCAACTATTACACGCCTTGCTCTTGGAGGGATCTTTGGTCGACCACTCCTGGGGAGGGTAACAATGGTCTTGAATTTTCTCCATTTGTACACAATCTGTCTGACTGTGGATTGCTGGAGTCCAAACCCTTTAGAGATGGTTTTGTAACTTTTTCCATCCTGATGAGCATCAACTCTTTTTCTGAGGTCCTCAGAAATCTCATTTGTTTGTGCCATGATACACTTCCACAAACGTGTTGTAAAGAGCAGACTTTGATAGATCCCTGTTCTTTAAATAAAACAGGGTGTCTACTCACACCTGATTGTCGTCCCATTGATTGAAAACACCTACTCTAATTTCACCTTCAAATTAACAGCTAATCCTAGAGGATCACATACTTTTGCCACTCACTAATATGTAATATTGGATCATTTTCCTCAATAAATAAATGACCAAGTATAATATTTTTATCTCATTTGTTTAACTGGGTTCTTTTTATCTACTTTTAGGATTTGTGAAAATCCAATGGTTTTAGTTTAAATTTATGCAGAAATCTAGAAAATTCTAAAAGGTTCAAAAAATTTCAAGCACCACTGTATGGGACAAAATGCAGAGGTGACTGTGAAAGATGAGGAGCCATTTTCTGGTTGCTTCATGGACCATGGAAGCCTTTATGATGTCACATCCTTGCCAGTGTTGTAACACAAGCATGTATATTTTAAGTACCTACAATTTACACCTCAAAAAGCAAAACAATCTGTGTGTTATTAAGGGATGTTTGGTCTGTTTACATTAACATTTACATTTACAGCATTTAGCAGACACCCTTATCCAGAGCGACTTACAATTGATACAGTCTTACAATCCAAGCAATTGTGGGTTAAGGGTCTTGCTCAAGGATCCAACAGTGGCAGCTTGGCAGAGGTGGGATTTGAACCCTGGACCTTCTGATCCATAGTCCAGTACTTTAATCGCTAGGCTACCAAAGTCTGTTTTGGGTCTGTTATCTGGTGCATTAATTGCAGAGCCTAAAAGGAAAGCTGTGAGTCATGAATTGTGGACAGTTCACCAAAGCAGATGATTAGCGATGAGTAAATGTTTTACCTAAAATACACCAGCGAGAACTCCAACGTCTTTCAAATGCCAACTGAACAAAGACTCTCTGTTAAAGCCGACCCCCTGCATGCTGTGATGTGTATGGATTGATATTCATGTGCCGATACGAACTCGCTGTTAATAAAACTCGTCCTTGTTGGAGAAGACAGAGAAGGCGGCGTTCTCCTGCTTTGCTTTCGACCTGCTTTTTTAGATCTTGTTTTGCTTCGCTTAAAACCATCTTTCATCTTTCTGACAAAGGAACGAGGGCAGGCTGATGGAACCCTAATTTCTTGTTTCCCCCAAGCTGAATGAAGCTTTCCGCCGGCGAACTTATGAAACTCGCTCGGGCCGTTTTTATTGCTTAACAGTGGAAATTGACAAATCATCTTCACAAAGCGGCGTGGCATTACCGGGAGGAGCCGAGCTTTATAAATGGATTTAATCAATGTTCAGGCAGCAGCCAAGGGGGCCTCTGGATTTATGTGCACTTTTGATAAATTAAAACCAAAATTATTTGACAGTAGACATACTGCTCCTCAAATAAACGAGAAAAATCCTACAGCGTGTTCGAGCAAAAGTGTGAGATTGTTGCACTTTTTTTCTTTTTCTGCTCGTTGCTGCTTTTTCACAGCTTCCTCTTTCATTATTAGTAAGGCAAGACTTGATAATTAAGAGTTTAGAAAAAAGTCATGTGTTAATCTCGGATTGACACTCTTTCCAGCGTGAAGGTCACACTCCCACAATCGCTGGTGTTTCTAAGATACACAGCTGTTCCTGATGTCTAATCTTGACGTGTTGCGTCCCTGCGGACTAACTTCATTTAAATGTCAGCATGAGTTGGATCAGAGATAAGTGTACAGCCGTTCTGTAAAATAAGAATCCATCTCTTAAACCGGGCATCGATTTATGCAGCTTCCTACATCAGGCTAGCAAGATTTTCCTCTTCCACGTTCAACGTGGAAGCCGTGACGGTGCCCCTCTTGGTTGGCACTACTACTATTTTTCAACCTGTGCACACCAGCCCTGGCTTCATTACTCCACTTATTTTAAAGGTCAGATTTCATTTTCAGAAGCCATAACCCGCACGCCCATCCATCACTGAGGTTAGCGGGCTGTGAAAAGAGAAATACATGAATATATATGAAAGCGTACATCGAACCCGTGTGATGCAGGCTTGTGTTTGTCCTCGAGGATGTTTCTGCTGTGCTTTCTCAAAAAAAAAGGCTCGGATTTTACTCAATGTAGGAATAATTGTCAGTACTATAATTCATTTCGTACTTAAAATGCATCATCTTTAGACGTCGCAAAGTCAGTCGTGCCCTCATGTACCTCCTGATCTGACTCTGCTGGTACTCAAACCCGGGTTACCATGGTGAGGGGCGACGTATTAGACCCCCTGCACCACCTGAGCACCTTTCTGGTCTGGAACCAAATCTATAATTTACTTGGTGTTGGCAGATGGCATTGGACGAGGATGATTGGGCTATAAATATCTGCGATCTGTGTGTGGGACTGTGGTAGCTGAGTAGTTAAGGTACTGGACTATGGACCAGAAGGTCCAGGGTTCAAATCTCACCTCTGCCGAGCTGCCTCTGTTGGGTCCTTGAGCAAGACTCTTAACCCACAGCTGCTTGGATTGTAAGACTGTATCAATTGCAAGTCGCTCTGGATAAGGGCGTCTGCTAAATGCTGCAAATGTAAATTTGTGTGACTGGATTTGTAGGTTGAGAAGAGGTGGTACAGTGCAGCAAATGTCTTGTTCAATGTGTGGAAAATGGGTGACAAAGCAGAAGGCCAAAGGAAGGCATGCCAGAAGTCGTAGTGTGAAGGACGTTGCTGAATTTGCAGATGTATCGACTACATTCCACAGGAAATTCTCATCAGAACAGTCGCCGAAAGACCGCAGGTCCTTCAGAACCGATTCTGAAAGAACACTCCACATGGAATCCTCAGATGTGAGTCCTCTTAAAAATCTGTGGAAAACCTGTCTGAAAGGTGCCATTCTTTGATGCAAGAGTGGCTGAACATGTCGCCTACATCCAGAAACTTGTTCGGTTCATGCCAAATCGCATCGTGGCGGTATCACACGCTATTAGGTACGTGTCAGTTACAGGTGAGCTTCTGTAGAGGCTCAATCTAAGCACTAATGCCACAACTGGAGCAGGCATGAAGAATTTTAAGCAAAGCAAAGTTGATATCTCGAGGTTTTTCCATCTAAAGTTCTTCCTTCTAGATGTCTGAACTTTAGTCTCGTTTTCTGCCAAAAGTTTTGTTTCATTATTAGCATTCCTTTTTCGCAATCGTATCTCAGGAAGTCATTCGGTTACATTTGGACACCAGATCCCTTTAAACCAGCACTGTGAAACTTGAAAGAGGAATTGGTGACAAGTTCAACCCATCATGCTATTTGATGACAGGCTTTGGGAGCGGATCTCTTTCTCTCACGGTGCATTCATCACCATGCAAACCTGACACCGGAGATTCACCAGAGAAAGCGCAATCAGATTTTAGCAGAGCTTGCTTTCATACTCCACAAGGTCTCTGTGAAAAACGAGAGATGGCCTGATATTCTGTACAAACAAGAGTACGTTTATGAAACTCTTAGCGCCGCTTTATAAAGCGTCCACTCTGCATGTTTTAAGAAGAAAAAGCCCTGATATCAGCAGCCGGCTTTTGTCTCATCTGAAAACCGAAACCAGGCGTCTCCACTCTTATCGTGACATCAGCATAAAAACGGAAAGCAATCCGAACTTCTTGTCTCTTTCTCTCTCTATCTGCGTCTCCTTCTGCCTTTATCTCTCGCCGGCTTTGCTCGGATGAATCCGATCCCGACAAGTCAGCCTTCAGATAGATTTCTGTCGCTTAGGAGGCGTCACCACTAAGCGTCTCTTTTTACCCCAATTCAGTCAAGGTGCATCTCTTTCTCTCCTCCTTCAATTTAAGGCCCGGTGTGGAGGCGAAGTCTTTTTCCTCGTCTTCTCCTGGAGATCAGTGTCAAACGTGGCATCCTGAGGCCTGCTCTGATTCAAACCTCGCCCGCCGACTTGCAGCCCGAACCTGGAGAGCAAAGCAGTGCTAAAAGCCCAGAAAGAGGCCAGCGTTTTGAGCCTAATCAAATTCCAATAGGAACATCTATCATGAAGGGGGGAGGAGGCGCAAAAGAGGGAAAAGATAAACAACGCTGGGTTTGTATAAACTTTATTTGTGGCGTCAGGTCCTTTGGGGGCGTATTAAGCCGACGTTGATTTATAAAAGGAGCTCTGTTTAGGGGTCCTGATTTATTTCTTAGGCCGTTCATTTCACTTGCTGCTTAATAAAGCGCTGTGTAGCTTCGACATAACGCATTTGCTTTTTAGCTGTAATTACAGCTGGGTGGCTAAAGAGGCTGAAGGACCTGTTGATGCAGCAGAGATGCAGTCATGCTCTGAAATTTTCATTCAGGCTTTTGTTCGGTGCAGAGGTCCTGGTTCCAGGAACAGAACCAGTGGAAAAGGGGCTCTGGATGCAGGACAAAAACTTAAATTCTTCTAAATGTAAAAAAAAAACACCACGCCTCCTTGTTCCAATACTAAATCTACCTTTCTACTTCAGCTCCCGAAAGATCCTGGTGAAACACTTAACTGAGTATCAGTATCAAAAGCTCTTAAGGTTCCAGCTCCACTACCAGAACCAGTTAAAGTACCAAGGTTCCATCACCAAAGCATCCGTATCTAGGGTTAATCCAATTGTATCTGGTCCAGTAACAAAAGGTCATGCCCCAATACCAGTGGTTATAGGGTTGGGTATCGTTTGCATTTCATCGATTCCAAGTTTTGATATCAAAATGTTGAAAAATGTTTTGGTCTTCCCATTTAAACCTATTGTAAGTAAAAAGCTTAACATGGTTTTAATGTACTAAAACAATAACCTATGAAAACCAAACCTCTCTCAGTTCCTACTGATCATAAGTAACCTCTACTTCTGAACTGATGAACCTGTAATTCAAAATCATTTTTACATGAAGCATTTTCTTATACAGTATAATAGATTTAAATGGGAAGTAAAAACTGAGTGTAAAAAATGATTTCTTTCCTTTTGGGTCACAGGTTCATCATTTCAGCAGTACAGAGTATTTATGATCAGCGTTAACTGAGAGAAGTATGGTTTTCTTAGGTCGTTGTTTTAGAACATTAAACAGCGTTAAGCTTTGTTCAAGTTAAGCGTTTTAGACTCTCTCTCTAATGCAGCATTTGAGCTAGGAGAGTACAGTCGGTCTAACCCGGTACACTGCTGAAGCTCAGTATCATGCTGGTACCTTAGATGTTTTACCATGTTGGAAGCTTTATAACAGATCAAATTCCCACACATTACATTTTGCCTTTTTGTTTTCTCTAAGTGAAAGCCAACCTGAACAGATTTAGTTCCAAGCCTGCCTGTTTCAGTACAAACATCTGTGTTTCAATATAAAAGCTCCTTGGTCGAATACGTAAGGTATTACTTCTACCTGTCAAGTCAGATTTGTTTATATAGCACTTTTTACAATGGAGCATTGTCTCAAAGCAACTTTACAATTTTAGATTATCTCCTAATATCTACGTCCAATCCCAAATTGAGCAAGCCTAGGGTGACAGTGGCAAGGCAGAACTCCCTAAGTGTTATGAGGAAGAAACCTTGAGGACCAAGACTCAAAAAGGGACCCAACCTTTCAGTATCTAAATTTCAGTACCTAATATCCTTGTTCAAATATTAAATGCATCAGTTGTACAAAAAAGCATCCACTTTAAGTACCTGATCCTCGATTGTCTGCCGTCAAAGCTTCTAGTTCCAGTACTAAACTCGAGTTCCTGTTAAAGGACCCGGTTTTATTGTTTAAACTTGTAATGCACCTTGTTTAAACCAGAAATGAAGCATCCAAAACTTGTTCTTGTCCCAGATTTTCCAGCTCCGCTTCAAAAGCTTCTGGGTTAATAACCAAAGTGTAAAATGTCTTGATGCATGCTCAATAATCCAGGGAAGAAAATCCCAGAAGTTGAATCTGTTCATCTGGACAAACAACCGCAGTCTAAGCGTAAACCAGTGGTGATTCCATATGTGGCAGGAACATCTGAACAATTGAGACACATATTTGCCAAACACCGCGTCTCAGTGGCTTTCAAACCCCAAAACACACTACGCCAGAAACTGGTCCGCCCCAAGGATCAGGTCCCCCAGCACAAACAGAGAAATGTAGTGTATGCTGTGAAGTGCCAGGAGGATTGCCAGGAATTGTACATCGGGGAAACCAAACAGCCGCTGGTGAAACGGATGGCACAACATAGAAGAGCTACCTCATCAGGTCAGGACTCTGCGGTTTACACCCACCTACAGGCCAGTGGCCACTCTTTCAAGGATGAAGACGTGCAGATCCTTGATAGGGAGGAACGATGGTTTGAACGCGAAGTAAAAGAAGCCATTTTTGTAAAAAGGGAACGTCCATCCCTGAACCGAGGAGGGGGCCTCAGAGTGCACCTCTCACCATCTTACAACGGGGCCATCGCAGCCCTTCCCCAATCCTGTGTGAATGGCACACGTGGCCATTGTCGTTAATGGCTATGTCAATCTGCATATTAAACTGATCACCGGTCCCATTGTTATGTAATGGTGCTGGTACCAGTCGTTATGCAAAGGTGCTGTATATAAGGATTGGGGAGGTTTTCCAACTGCTGAGACTGAAGAAGTCACTTAGATGAGTAACGAAACGTTTCTCCGACAAAATCTATGTCCAGATGAACAGATTCAACTTCTGGGACAAAGTGTAAAATAGTAAGTTTTGTTGATCTTCAGTTCCAGTGTTGAATGTTCCAGTCTCAGAAACGAGTAAAAAAAAAAAAAAAAGCCATTGAAGGAAGAGCCGATCTCATAACAGGCCTCAGGAAGAAAACGATGCCCATATGAGGACTGGATGCTTTTACACCACAGCCAAACTTTTATTAATGTGAGGCGTTTTGAAGATTCCGCTAAATGAAATGGATGGAAACCCCATTCTTTCTCCTCGCTCGAGTGATCATTCTGAGCTCCAAATCCCAGCGCGCGATGACAGAACAGCTGGCGGAGTGAAAGCACATCTGTGCTCTTAAGCTTAATGCTCATTTCTTCTCTTTTAAATGGAGAATCAGTCCATAATGTTAGACACATCCTAGCTCTATCTATAGCTCTGTATATGGCTTCCTGCCCACTCGAGCAGCCAGATGTTCTCGGTTGCGGGTACACGGATCAAAGCGTGCGGAGAACCGTACATGCATGGTAGCTTGTCATACTCTGCTTCGTTTTTCAGCCAGAAACTTCTGTTTGTGACAAGTTTGTCTCTAAAGCTGCAGGTACAGAGTTTCATCACCGCGGAGGAACAGGTTCATGTTGTTTATCCTTGCACAGCATGAACTGACGCCAGACTGGCACTGAAAGCTCCTACTTCTTCTAGTACAAAGGGTGCCAGGTCAAGTATTTGCTGGAAAAATATGTAAGATAAATGATTACAGGTGTGATTAGACACTGGGACTTACCAGAAGAGGGCATAAGTTTCCCCTATAGTGCTACCCTATAAAAAGGCTTTCAGAAGCTACTTTTGGGTAGTGCACCTGGTGAAAGATTGTCAGACTTTGACAGACTTTGAGAAGGGGCGTCATTAGACTGAGAGAAGCAGAATGGACGTTTTGATAAATTGAGCCATCTGGGCCAGGGTACCAGCTCTAGTACTCTAGTTGCAAATGAATGCCAGTACCAAAAGTATCAAATCTTTTAGTTCCAGTTTGAGTATCAAATCATCCAGTTCTGGTATCAATACTGCACTTCCAGAACATTTTCTACCAACGTTGCCAGTTCTAAGAGACTGTCTTAATACTAGTGGTGCCAGTGCTGACGGATGAGATACCAGTTGCAGTGTTGTAGTTGAATTCCCAAAGGTGCCAATTCCAAAATCACAATGTACGTCTCCCATGCGCTGTGATGCTAAATCTAATACAGAATGATCTGCTAAAATAAAACGGTCCTAATTAAACTTTTCGAAATTGTCACCCTCCCTTAGCCTTCAGAACACAAAGTACAAGGCGATGAATTAGCAATCACTGGGACGTCACGCTGTGAGAAAATTGGCACGAGGACGGACGCGTCTCCGGCAGCCGCAGAGAGACAATGGCAGGTTCTCTCAGCCCGAGCCGAGATGCGGTGAATGGCAACACTGACAGCTCTAATAACCGGACTGAGGAGACCTTTGTTAGCGTAGCTTGTCATCTCGGCGTGCTATGTCATTATCCTTTTATCATGAGACACCCTGCTCTGCAGGACGTGTTAACCTCGCTGTCTTCGGCCTGTCCTCTATAGTGTTCTCCAGCCTGACGTGTTAAAAGCCAGAGATCAGGCTCTGTTCCCCATAAACCAAACGCTCAAATAATGGGAGGAAAACGCTCGGATAGCTCTGGTTGAACTCGAGTCTATTTAATACAATTCTTTCATAAAGTCTTATTTTTTTTAAAACTCTTGTCTGATCCGATTTGCTCTTTGGTTATCCGAGCCAAATCAACAGCAACTTAATCTGATCCTGTAATTCTTCCAGTTGACCAGAGGTGCAAGACATGACGAGGAAGGAAAAATGGCTGGAATGATTTTTAATTGTAATGTTTTGTTTATAAAAGTATGCTTGCCCGGATCAGGGTTGCAGGGCCCCTGTGTTGATCCTGGAGATTAGGTGTGTTTAAAGTTTGAACAGATGACCTAGTGCTTCAGATTGGTTTATAATTCAGCTTATAAAAGATCAGCACCATTTAGATCATGGCGTTTGCACGTTTGACTAAAGAAAGCGAAAATCAAACCGCAGTACTGTAACCGTTCATGGTGGTTAAAGTACTGGATTATTGACTAGAAGTAGTGCTGGGTGATATGACCTCAAATCAGTATCACCATTTTTTTAAATCTGTTAATGTTGTCACATTTGTAAATGCATTGTGGAGGCCAGTCTCTCTTTGTCCCATGCACTGTTTATATTCGGTAGCGTTGCTCCAAGCGTTTAAAGACTGGCGCCATTACTGTTGGTCATTGAAACCTTTTCGGCAGTCTTTACAATGGTGCTTAAGTTTGTGAACCCTTCAGAATTTTCTGAATTTCTTCATAAATATGACCTAAAACATCATCAGATTTTCACACAAGTTCTAAAAGTAGATAAAGAGAACCCAGTTAAACAAATGAGACAAAAATATTACACTTGGTCATTTATTTATTGAGGAAAATGATCAAATATTACATATTAGTGAGTGGCAAAAGTATGTGAACCTCTAAGATTAAGCAGTTAATTTGAAGGTGAAATTAGTCAGGTGTTTTTCAATCAATGGGATGACAATCAGGTGTGAGTGGGCACCCCATTTTATTTAAAGAACAGGGATCTGTCAAAGTCTGCTCTTCACAACCACGTTTGTGGAAGTGTATCATGGCACGAACAAAGGAGATTTCTGAGGACCTCAAAGTTGTTGATGCTCATCAGGCTGGTAAAGGTTACAAATCCATCTCTAAAGAGTTTGGACTCCACCAATCCACAGTCAGACAGATTGTGTACAAATGGAGGAAATTTTCAAGACCATTGTTACCCTCCCTAGGAGTTGTCGACCAACAAAGATCACTCCAAGAGCAGGGCGTGTAATTGTTTGGAGAGGTCACAAAGGGCACCAGGGTAACTTCTAAGCAACTGAAAGCGTCTCTCACATTGGCTAATGTTAATGTTCTTGAGTCCACCATCAGAAGAACACTGAACAACAATGGTGTGCATGGCAGGGTTGCAAGGAGAAAGCCACTGCTCTCCAAAAAGAACATTGCTGCTCATCTGCAGTTTTGCTAAAGATCACGTGGACGAGCCAGAAGGCTATTGGAAGAATGTTTTTGTGAACGGATGAGACCAAAATAAAACTTTTTTGTTTAAAAGAAAAGCTTTATGTTTGGAGAAAGGAAAACGCTGCATTCCACCATAAGAACCTTATCCCATCTGTGAAACATGGTAGTGGTAGTATAATGGTTTTGGCCTGTTTTGCTGCATCTGGGGGCCAGAACGACTTGCCATTATTGATGGAACAATGAATTCTGAATTCTATCAAAGAATTCTAAAGGAAAATGTCAGGACATCTGTCCATGAACTGAATCTCAAGAGAAGGTGGGTCATGCAGCAAGACAACGACCATAAGCACACAAGTCATTCCACCAAAGAATGGTTAAAGAAGAATAAAGTTATGCTTTGGAATGGCCAAGTCAAAGTCCTGACCTTAATCCAATGAAATGTTGTGGAAGGACCTGAAGCGAGCAGCTAATGTGAGGAAACCCACCAACATCCCAGAGCTGAAGCTGTTCTGTACGGAGGAATGGGCTAAAATTCCTCCAAGCCGGTGTGCAGGACTGATCAACAGCTACAGGAAACGTTTAGCTGCAGTTATTGCTGCACAGGGGGGTCACACCAGATACTGAAAGCAAAGGTTCATATACTTTTGCCACTAATATGTAATATTGTATCATTTCCCTCAATAAATAAATGACCAAGTATAATATTTTTGTCTCATTTGTTTAACTGGGTTCTCTTTATCTACTTTTAGGATTTCTGTGAAAATCTGATGTTTTAGGTCGTATTTATGAAGAAATCTGGAAAATTCTAAAGGGTTCACAAACTTTCAAGCACCACTGTACATCAGACTTCTTTTTGTTCTTTAAGCCAAAGTTAGTCCATACAATGGATACCTCATGTTTGTTTATTCTGCGATAAGCGACATGGGCAGAATTACATCGTTTTATGTTTCTGAATGTCGGTTTCGATACATTTTCAATTAATTGCCCAGCTCTAAAGACGGTCCAGAGCTGAAGCCCTGACCATGAGGCTGTTGACCTGAAATTTCAATGAGCTTAATGTCTGTTGTTATTGGTGTGGTCGTGTATTATGTTAGGGAGCAGCACCATTTAAGACGGGGCTTTTGTAGATTTGTTTAAATAATGTTAGTCACAGATTTATTCATTTGAATTTAATTATTAATAGAAATCATTTGGATTTTTTTTGTTGTTGTTCCAGTCAGTCCTGCTTTGGGATGAAGTCTTTCTCAGGATTGAGTTTTTCTTGCATCCTAGTACCTTGAGAAAGCAAGAAAATCATCCCACATTGACATGTCTATTTCGTGAGGGCAGTTATGTTTAAGTCCCCAGACCTATCTGAAGAGCAACTTTTATCCAAGCAACACGGTTCTCCAGTTAAACATTTAGCTTTTCACTTTGAGAACTTCTAGATCTACTAAGCACCTTTTTTGAGACTCGGGCTGCATTCTGTCCCCCCAAACACACCATGATTCTGACAACCTGCAGAACAGCAACAATAGCTCATCTTTCTCTCATACATATGAAGTTGCTGCCAATTATGTCTGAACGCATAGACAATTTGGCACGTTCTTTTGTTTTGCGTGTTCCACTTCACAAACCAGACTCTAATCAGAGCCAGCCTGTGACTCAGAGGTTGATATGTCTTTTTTTGTATTTTGCTGAGGTTCTGTTAATATTTATTAAACATGATGCATACGTGTTAATTTGTACAAGGCCAGTGGCTGAAAGCTGTTCTACTTGTTGTTTTTTCCAGCAATATTTATTTATTAGTCACCATTGTTGGAAAAAACAGTTTGCAATTTAATTATTAGAATCCTAGTGTTTTTATTTAAAGGAATGTTTCTTTATTTTAATGGGTCATCACGTTCAACTGATCACAATTCGTTTCACGATACTGAGTTCATGATTCGAGTTTATCATGATTATTGATTTTTACATTTGATAAGACATTGCTTTATTTCTGAAGTGTGAATGATGCAAAACAGTACACATTCCCTTGTATACTTTTTAAACAAACAAACCAACAAACTTAAGTCCCTTCAAATTAAAAAGTTTAATAAATGGAAACCTTAGACGGTGTGTGTGAAGTTGGACGATGTGTGTTATTACTCCATCTAATGCAATTGCAGTTTTTGAACACCAGGGGGTATCATGTAACGCTTGCAGAAGCACATCTATTCTGTGAGTTATTGTTTACTTTGATTTTTAATTTAAGATCGAGCTTGATTATTTAAATTTGGTGAAACTGTCAAATAAAAAGAATATTTTGTTGCCATGTCATTATTTAAAATGACTTCCAATTTTTTGTCATTATTTTATTCTTCAGAAATAAAAAAAAGGAATGTTTTTTTTTTCTGCTAATTAAGATAGTGAAGCTACAATGGGGCATTTTGTCTACAATTTCAAACTTCAGTTTCTTTTCCATTGTTTTAAAGCCTGTGTGAGTAAATGTGGATTGTTGTGCATTGTGTACACTTCAGAAACACAAAAGGAATGGCTTTTATCAAAAGTAAAATCATTAATCGTAAGAGATTTGAATGGTGAGCGGAGCTTTGTTACACCCCTGAGGAATGTAAATAAGTGCCATCTTAAATTGACAATCATGCTCACGGTGCCGAGCTCAGCCTTTACATAACCTCAATCTCAAATATGTCCAGTTTCCCTTGTAGAACGGAAAATATGACGTATGCTTGCGCCCTCTGGTGTTCAAACAGTCCAATTGCATTAGCTGTCATAAACGGCCACCTTTTTGCATCAGGATGCATCGTGTCTTGTTGTATCGTCACACCAGTGCTGATCACTGAGTTACAGAAGAATTCAGACACAAACTATGAGAGTATTTGTGTATTTGTTGGCCTTTACCATAGTTATGTTTCTTTGCTGTAAGAATTGCAGTAGTTTGCTAAATTAGTGCAGTGTTTTTGCACTTTTTGCTATTGTAGGATTTGCAGTAGTGTGAGTATCATTCAGATGGAGTTCTCTCTCTCTCTCTCTCTCTCTCTCTCTCTCTCTCTCTCTCTCTCTCTCTCTCTCTCTCTCTCTCACTGTCCTCTGATTATGGTACATGTGCTTCTCTCTCTACAATTTACTGTCATAACTGACTGTGTTTTAATAACTTGATCAGAGCAGCAAAGACACGATGTTTCCTTCGTGCTGATGGTTCCAAACCTGCTGGAACTGTTCCCGTACTACAGGTGGAAACCATTAGAGCACCTTTATTTTAGATTTTACAATCCAGATAATCTGCTGTAGCTAAAGGAAATCCTCCTGATTTGGAGTAAGTCTTCATTATTCTATTTAAACGCAAATAGGATTGGGGCGTCGCACAAAAAGGTAGCTAAGAGGCATGGAATTTGATTCGAGATGCTGTTTGGGACAGCGCCCTTGCTGATTTTCTGCCAAAGATGATTTCTGGAGCTGATTAGGACATTTGTCGGAGATGCCGTAGTTCAAATCTCGGCTCTCACGTCCTGCTGGTGCTCTGGTTTCTAACACAAAAAAGATGTCTGTTCAGCCAATTGGTGTCTCTAAATTGTCCCTGTTTAGCTGTGTGTTAGTGGATGTTCCTCATGATTTTCCTTTGGTCCCAGTTCCATGTACCCCTGAATTGGATTTGTGCTCATTTCTATCTTGATATTGTAATTGTACCGAAATGCTCTTATGAGCCCACTAGTGGTCAGATGAAGTGCATGATTGAGATGTTTTCTACTGTGATTCGATCTCGATCTGAGATTCGTTTTGGAATTTCGATGCCCAGTTCAAATCGTTATTGCAATGGGGGAAGAAAAAATGGAACAAAATGTCTTCAAGTAATGAAGATGTCCTTTTGCCACAAATGCTGATATCGGGGGCAGACGATTTTGGACGTGAGAAAGGACCACGAAGAGTTTCAGTGTCTCATGCAAGTGGGTGACACATCATTAGATTTAGATCTATAATTACACATCAAGTTTAAGCTTTTACTCAAATATGCTCACTGACAAAAAGTAATGAGAAACCTGGTCTGCTATGGACTGGAACCCTATCGTCTTTAGTGACTAATCCAGCTTCTGTTTGGGATCTGATGATGGTCGGGTTCGAGTACGAAGGCCTCATGGTGAGCGCTCCAATCCTGCCTTTGCTGTGGAGCGACACACCGACCTAACTGCTGGTGTGATGATCTGGGGAGCCATCGACTACGACACTCGGTCACCCCGAGTAGTGATACGAGGGACACCAACAACTCAGCGGTCATGTGTGTTGCCTCTCATGGCAGGGCTCCCAACTGGCATTTTTCAACAGGATAATGCTCACCCAGGAACGTCTCCTTCAGATTGCAACACTTCCTTCCATTTATCACCAATCGAGTATTTATGGGACCAGCTAGGAGTGTGCAGTATCTACAGGCCCAGCTGGAACATCTGTAAGTAAATGTGGTACAGGATACCATTCAGAACCTTTATACCTCCATGATCAACCAGATCTCATCTTGTATCCAGGCCAGAGGCGATCTAACAGGGTAAGCAGAGCCTCCTTTCAACTGGACATCATATCCTTTCACTCTAATATTGTAATTGCTTACATACATCTTCATTACATTCACACATCAAGCTTCATTCAATTCCAGCAACTCCTTCTTGGTGAGTTGTTTTTTTTTTTTTTTTGGTCAATGAGCTAGTATTGAGGCCTTTAAGACTGGTGTGTATACACTCCATACCTCATCTGTACTTACCCCTCCTGTCCTTCAGAACCCTCTTCTGTCTCTGAATGCTGTCACGGAAGAGCTCCTCTCTGACTTCCTGACATTTGTCAGTGATTTAAAAACAAAGTCTATTAAACGAGGTGAGTGAAGCAGAAAGAGCAGGAATAATTGCGTTCCAGATACGGGGCTTTAAATCTCTGGCACCGATCGTGCGTTAAACCTGCTTATCAGGAGAACTACTAGAAGATAAACCAGGCCTGAAATAATAAGGTTGGTACCGCACAAATAATGAAAATGATTTTATTTTTACTTCTAATTTTATCCTTCTTATCTCTTAATATATTTTTTACTTTACAGTAGGCACCATAATCCTACAATATATGCCCTCAAAATACCCTAGTAAAGCTGTTTAAACTCTTTATAAGTGTGTTTTTTGTAGGCATGATATGCCATGGGCATTCTGGAGGCACAGTGGTTGGCACTGTTACCTGACAGATCAAGTCTGTGTGGTGGCTGCTTGTGTGGAGTTTGCATGTTTTCCTCTCACATTCCAAATGCTGGGTCAGCTGGCATCCCTAAGTGTGTGCATATGCCCTGCTATGGACTTCCCACTTTGTGCCAGGTGTTGCCAGTTACTATAACCACCTACTATGACCCTGAATTGGATTAAGCAGATATTTAAAGTGATGAAAGGAACGGAAAGTCCAGCTTTATTTTGGTTAGAGCCTCTGCCAGACTTGGTCCTTCTACTTTGTGCCCCTTTCGGTTTGCCCCTCACCCCAGGGCCCACTCAGGGACAGGGCAGAGTCTGAGGCTTATAATCCGGTACTGTAGTTTATCCGCTTCTTGTTCATAGAGTAGTTTCTCATATATTAAGGTCTTTACGGTAGGCACTCTTCTCTAGTTCTGGTAGTTTTATTTCTTTCTTCTTCCACTCTCCTCACGGCTTCTGATCGTCCTCAGGCCCTGAACATCTGTACCTCTGATGGCGCTGATGCCAGTGCTCAGTTCCATTCTTATCAACACCGCGGGAGCTCGTGCAACTTTAGCATTAGCGATAGCGCCTGTGATTGTGAGAGAGAGAGACTCAGGAGAGACGAGCAGAGCTTTGAGATGGAAATGAGACGTGGGATCAAGCTGAAAGACGCAGCAGGTGATCACCTGAGGTAACGCCTACGTCTGATCAACTCATCAACAATGCTGAGCTCTTATTTATTTATTTTTGTGGTATTAATAATCACAAATCACGAACCGTGCATTAATATTGCAACGCTTTTGCAAACACGAATCGTGCCATAATTGGGTCTGGTCCATTCCCGTGTTGTTCGTTTTTTTTCTTCTCCTTATTAGTATGAAAATAGTTCAAAAATAGGTTTTTAATGTTTTTTTTTTTCTCCATTTTCTTTCTTTTAGATAATTGTTGTGCTTCTTTTGACTTTGTCTTTGTTAAATGCTTAAAATAAAATTTATAAAATGCTTAAACAACTAAAAAAACCTCAAACAAATAAAATTTAATTTATAAACTGCGTAAACAATAAGCTTAAACAACTAAAAACAAAAAAAATGTCCTTTCATTTGGACCATGTTTTGTCTTTTCTTTTGACTATTTGTCTTTCTTCTGTTTGCTCCTCTTTGGCTTTTTAGTTTTTGCTGCATTTACTACTGATTTCATTCTTTTTTCATTTTCCTTCCTACAAATAATTTATTATTATAAAATAAAAATTGTTAAAACTGCATAATTAATTATCTCTTTGAATCTATGATAAAGGCACAGTAACATTTCTTGGTCTTTATCCCTTTTCCTGATGTCTTCTCTCTTTCTTGTTTTCTGTGTTCCCTTTTTTTTCTCGTTTTTCTAAATAATAATAATAATAATAATAATAATAATAATAATAATGTATTAAATAATGTATACAATAAAGTGCTGTATAAGCT
This sequence comes from Ancistrus triradiatus, assembly GCA_025084515.1. NCBI lineage: Eukaryota > Metazoa > Chordata > Actinopteri > Siluriformes > Loricariidae > Ancistrus > Ancistrus triradiatus. The sequence goes on along the minus strand of JAJAGP010000048.1, from coordinate 1,087,793 downwards.
GAGCTTTGTCTTAATTCTAATTAAAGTCTGGGTTTTTTTTGGGGGTTTTTTTTCCCCTCTTTTCTTTTTTTGGGGTGTGTGTGTGTAAAATATAAGGTGGCTGTAGCTGTACTAAACTTTACGTTATTGATCGTTCAGGTCGGTTTGAGTTGATGCTGCTGTGACAGGATATTTTTAGGTCATTGATTTTTAGCCCTGAAACAGAGATCAGGACAGAGGGAGCAAAGGAGAGGGAGTTTATTTTTCTTTTCTTTCTGTCTTTCCTTCACTTTTTCTTCTTTATAAAAAATTTGGGTATAGGGCATGAACTTTTTGGCTGTATTATTTGAATGTTACAGTTGATACTATTTTAAACACTAGTAAGTAAACACTATTTTACAGTGAATTATTTTTGAACAAAAAGGAACAAAAAAATGCCTAAACACTAATACTTATTAAATGCTTAAACTTAAAAGCCTAAAATACAAGTTATAAAATACCTTAACAACTAACTTTACATTTTAGAAAATGCTTAAACAACTTAAACACTAAAAGTTTACTGTTTTACTAATACCTAAATGAAATAAAATAAAATTAATAAAATGTTTCAACAACTAAAACTACATTTATAAACTGCTTAAACAACTAAAAAATACAGTGTTACTTGAAAGTTTGTGAACCCTTTAGAATTTTCTTTATTTCTGCATAAATATGACCTAAAACATCATCAGATTTTCACACAAGTCCTAAAAGTAGATAAAGAGAACCCAGTTAAACAAATGAGACAAAAATATTACACTTGGCCATTTATTTATTGAGGAAAATGATCCAATATTACATATTAGTGAGTGGCAAAAGTATGTGAACCTCTAGGATTAGCAGTTAATTTGAAGGTGAAATTAGTCAGGTGTTTTCTATCAATGGGATGACAATCAGGTGTGAGTGGGCACCCTGTTTTATTTACAGAACAGGGATCTATCAAAGTCTGCTCTTCACAACATGTTTGTGGAAGTGTATCATGGTACGAACAAAGGAGATTTCTGAGGACCTCAGAAAAAGAGTTGTTGATG
>JAJAGP010000048.1:1012059-1086644 GCA_025084515.1 Ancistrus triradiatus | reverse complement strand
TTTTCAATGAATACACAACTTCTGGATTTTATTTATTTATTTATTCAACACCTCAACTTGTTTTTTTTTTGTCTTTTTTTGTTTAATTAGAAAGTTCTTACTTTGTTATATATTTCAAATAACTAAATGCACACAAATGCCCACAAATGCACTGAGAAAGTTTTTGGATCCAAACTGTAATCCAACTGGCACTGTTTATTAATATTTACAGTTATAGTGTTTTTGTCACGGCTGGTGTTTGTTTGTTTATTTTACTACATGTAGACGATTACTGATTTCTCTCTCTTTCTCTTTCCTGATGTAGAAATGTCAGGAACCGGAGCCGATATCTCTCAGGTTCATTGGAAGCAGCAGTGGTTGGAGAACGGGACGCTGTTCTTCCACGTGTCCATGAGCAGTTCGGAGCAGCTTTCCCAGGCCACTCAGCCCACGGTACGAGAGCCGTCGCAGGGCCTCCACGAGCACGTTCACCTGCTTCACATCTCGGTCATGGTAAGAGCTCTCACCCTGCAGCTGCTGCTAAACACAGAACACATTAATGCTGAATAATCTGAACCTCATCAACAGAACCCTGATGGATTTGTGTGATTGTTGGTTGATCCAGTGTGTGATTGATGAAAATGTTATGTACAGTCTGTGCAGACTGGCACTTTGTGTAGATGTGTTTTGTGAATGTGATATGAAGTTGAACTAGGGTCTCTGATCATGTTCTCTCTGTTAGTAATGAGATGGTCATGGAGAACAGAACCTAAGACCATCAGACTCTGAAGCTGTTTTTGTTCATGATGTCCTGTAGATAATGGTCTCCGTTTTGAGTTATCTCCATAGTTGCTTTGATTGACATTTTGATTATAGCAGATGTTTCGGATGTGAGAGCAAAATGAGGAAGAGGACCTGGGGTTGGATTCACAAAAGCTGTCTTAAGAAAAAATAGAGACAAAACCGAAGAAGTTCTTAAATGCAATTATTGAAAAATAGACTTAAAAAGTTCTCAAATATTATCTTAGTCTTAATTATTTTCTTAAGATTTTAAGAAACTCTTTGTTGTTTTTTCAGGCTACATTGCTAAAAGCAACAACCTTTTTTGTATAAATGGTTTTTGTATTTTAAGCCTGACCTTTACTCAAAAGGCTTTTAAATTTAAAGTATGCCGTCCTTATTTCCAATAACTAAACTGTTTAGTTTTCAATTCTGATACTTACCGTCACCTCTTACAGCCTAAGACAAGTGTGAGGTTATTGTTAGGTCAGGAAAACATTTAAGAACAGAATGTTTTCAAGCATAGCGCTTGTTCTTAGAATTGTTCTTAAGAGACTATGGTGTGACTTCAATGCCCGGTCAACGTCCATTTCAGTGAAAAGCCCTGATTCTCAGAACATAATGCAGACATTAAACAGCTCATACCTGTATCGGTAAGAGGACAAAACTAACTTCTGGTAAAAATGCCTCTTTAAAGATCTGATAGAGCCAATAGAAACAGATACAGGAAGGTCTTTTTCACTCGTTTGTACCCTCTGGTTTCAGCTCTGCCTTGTTGTATTTCCACTAATGAATGACTTTCTGACCTGTAAGACTGGGCTCATGACCTCTCTATCGTTAAAACCCAGTTTATTGTGTTGTTTCTGGATGTTTGGTCCTCTGGTGTGACGCTGAGGCATTATGAACACCATACGTTGTTATAAGAAGTGTTGATGTTTCAGCTTCGAGATCTTCTGATTCTTATTTTACCCTTTGCATTCGTCATTATTGATTTTCACTCCGCCCATGTGTTTCTCTCACTCAAATAAAGGGGGAATTTAAGATCCCATGGGGGGGCGTTACCTTTAACGGAGCCGAGCCTGATTGGACCGTGCCGTAGTCTCCCAGGCAACGGGACCTTCTGATTTTATTCATGCGCTCATTAGGAATATGAAGTGTTTAGAGATGGAGCGTGTCTCATGTTTACGAGGCAGATTTTGGTTCCCTGAGACACTGATCACCGTTTCTGTGTGTCTCAAACATATATATTAGGGGTCACCAGACACTGCGTGTTATGGTCAGATCTTTTTTCAGACATAAGTGACCTTCTAACTTTTGTCAAAACCACTGCCTACGAAGCACTTTGGGGTTTTTGTTTGGTGTTTATAGCAGACAGAAGTGGAGGTATAATATGTTTAATATACAAGATACATTCCTTCTAGTGGTCATTTGGGTGGTGCCGCAGTCTAACATAATATAATTGATTTCTTTACACCATTGTTTGAGGTAAAATCGTTCCCTTCTATTGTTCCCCCCACTGCTAAAACATCATCATCAGACTATGGGCTTCAGTCCTAATCGTCAAGGAACAGAATTTCCCAATAACTGTTTATTATACAGAAAATAAACACAAATATATTGACTGATCAGCTTTAATTTATTAAAAAGAAAGTTTATTTCCTTGCAAATAAAATGGGTCTGATTTATAAGGCAGGCTGTTACTAATATACACTATTCTACCGACAGAATCAAATCAGACTGAGATCCTGGTGTTATAATAAGTCTAGAATCTCATAATAATTTCTGTTCCTTGAAAAGTGATTCTAAGTTGGTTAGATAAAGCTAGAGAAAGAAAGACAGAAAAACAAAGACTAAAGAGAATACTAATAAATAAATAAATCCATACCTGTCTGACTATATTATTAGTTACCTGAGGCTCTTAATGTGAGTGTTCTGAGTCAGAAATTTTAAGTTCTAGATCATCAGCGGCTTGTTCGGGTTATTAAAAGCTGGACTTAACAGATCCATGAATGAACCTCCGATCAGCCGTGGATAGTGTTTAATGAAAGACGGCGAGTTTAACACCAGCAAACGACTGAAGAAAACAAGAAAGAACAGAGCTGGTGGAACCGTCGAAGCTGCTGATGCTGTATAACTCTCCCGTAACATTTCTGACTGATCCATCAAATCAAAACCATGTAGAAGCTGATTCAGTTCATTTTTGGTGATGGGACTAAACCTGATCTTCAGTCTCGTTGCTCTTCAGTCGAGCTGTGAATCCATCCTTTGATTTAAAGTACTGACTTTTTTTCATTTCTCAGCATTTCCAGCTTAAATCCAAATCATGGTTTGTAATTAAGGCTGATGAAACTCGGCTCATTGGAACGATCAGGCTGATCATTAAGAGCTTAATCTAACTCATTTAAATCCAAACAAACATTTTTTACAGAACCCAGATCCCTGTGGTGGTGAGCTAGGGCACCTGTGTGTGATGCATTTAAGGAATGGGTTCAATCCCAAGTTGGTCGCGTCTAATATATATTTGGCAGCTGGTCCTCTGTGGCACCCCCTAAGGGGAGCAGTGTAATATTTATTATGATAAGAATGAGCTTCAATCTGATTAACATTTACGTTGAACCTCTTAACAGCTTTTGAAGTGAGACTGATCAAGAATTGTTTATTAAGAAGATGCTGTTACATTCTGTAGTGGGTTATTAGTGCGACATGAAACAAATCTTTCATTCGCCGGGAATCATAAACCATATTTATTTGTTTTTTCTTCTCAGATGTGTAGGAAGGCGTAATTAGCCGAAGCAACTGTAGGTCGGGGTTTGCTTTCATTATTCCTCTTTAATTGGCACACTCTGCCAGTCACACGGCTCAAACACCCCGCGATAATGATGACTCTGTAGGTTAGGGTTTGATTCCCTCTGCTTCTTGTGGAGCACCCGGAAGGACCTTCCAGGCTGCAGGTTCCGATAATGAGCTTTAAAGATCTGAGTTGTTAACCGTGTTCGAGGATGAAATTAGTGAGATGCAAAAAGGGAGGAGGATGAGGTACGGTACGGAGTCGTGTTTATCCCAGTGGGATTTTTTTAAACAGGGGAGGGGGGGAAATATGTGGAGCTACAGAAGTGGAAGGATGTGTGAGATGTAAACAAGTTCTTAAATTATTTTGGAACCATAACAGCATAAAGTCACCAACGAGAGAAGGATGGATGTGTCCAGAGGACAGAGTTAGATATTTTAGTCCGATTACTTATTTGCAATGGTGAAACTATTTGTATTTAACTTATGTATTTAATTAGTGGTCCGTGAAAGTGTGCACAATTGTGAAACCACCTGCCCAATTTTGTTTAGGTGCCAGTGGTGCCACCCTGGGTCTGACTTGTTTCTCCATAAAATCCTTGGAAATGCTGGATCAGATTGAGATCTGGGGGATTTGAAGGCCAGGGTAACATGAACTTTTTCTTAAGTCTTTCCTGAAGAAAGGTTGGAACTCGCACTCCAATAGAGTTGGGTGTTGTTTACATTTTATTTTGAGTGTCCATCTTCCACTAATGATCAAACATGACTCACTGGTCCTGGCAGATGGGTACCTCCTTTATACAGATGGAGTTTTTGCACTAAGCATAAAATTCATTAGTAGGAACCGATACGCCTTTAACCAGTACCTGCTATTCTTTCTAATAAGAGTCCGTCCTCTCTGCTTCATCTCCACCTTTCCTGGAGGTTCATGTCTATTTATGATCCCAGCATTGCTTTCGCACCACCTTTAGCTGCCTTTCTTGCTTATTCAGGGCTGGACAGATGTTGCCCTGCCTCGAGGCATTTTAGGATGTGATGTTTATCCCGATCTTCTTTGCATAATCAATGTTTAGAGAATCGTAGCCTGCTGCATTATTTTGGAGTTGCCTTGGGGCGTCTTGGTTTGCCCCATTGATTCTGCATCTCATCTTCAGCCTGTACACTGGGTTTAAGAATGTATTTTGCGCTGAACTCCGTGGGTTTGCTGGGGAGAATGTCAGGAGCTGCACTTTGCTGGGATAAGTAATGGGATCTATGCTAATTACACGTTAAAGTCTTTAAAGAAACGTTAATTATTTACTGCACAGATAGGAAATAGAGCAAAATGGTCACGGCTGTTCATTAACTGGCTGTAAATATTACCGACAGAGGATTCAGTTCTTACCAGCTAAATCACAACAAGCAGCACTAATAAAAGCGCTGAATGGAAACGTCGCTATGATTAATAAACCTCTTAACTTATCTACTGTTCCTCAGAACTCAAAGCTGCACTGATATGAGTTCAATCAAAAGGAACATCAGAAACACCAAAAAGACTTGATGGTGTAGACAGAAATGGCATAGTTGATGGCATTTGGGAAAGAGGTGAAGGTAAAAGTGGCATAGTCAGCCAAAAAGTGGCATACTCGGCAGCATAGGTGGTCAATGGCTGTAGTTGATGGCATAGGCTAAAGCCACGTAGTCGGTGGCAAAAGCAAACGTGCCATAGTAAACGTGGAGTAATCACTGGTGTAGCCTAAAATGGTGCAGTCAGTTGCATAGGCAAGTGTAGCGAGGTTGATGGCATAGGGTAAGGTGGGGAGGTTGATGACATGGGCTAAATTGGTGAGGTTGATGGCGTAGGTTAAGGTGGCGATGTCTGGTGTGGGCACAAGTGGCAAAGTTGTGGGATAGGGTAAGGTGGCAAATTCGATGGAGTAGGTAAAAGTGGCGAGGGTGATGGCATAGGGTAAGTTAGTGAGGGCGATGGCACAGGCTAAAATAGAAAGGCTGATTGCATAGGGAAAGGTGGGTGGTTGATGGCATGGGCTAAAGTGGCTGGATTGATGGCAGCATAGGCTAAAGCAGTGCCTTCGGTGGCATAGGAAAAAAATGCAACGCAGACGAAAATGCCATTGCAAAAGCGTCAAAGCATAGTGAATTGCGTAATCACTGGCATAGGCTAAAGCGGAATGGTCTGTAGCATGGGCAAAAGTGGCATGGTCGATGGCGGTGTAGGCAAATGTGCCATATTAAAAGCACCATAGTTGGTGGCATAAACAACAGTGGCAGAGTTGATGGCGTGGGGAAAAGAGGTGTGGTCAAAAGTTGCATTGTCGACCCTGAAAGCAACAGTGGTGTAGCTGATGGCATAGGTCAAATTGGTGTTGTTAAAGGCGTAGGTGTAAGTGGCACAGCCTGTGGCACAGGATGGTGACATAATGGTGCCATAGTAAGTGTAGCATAGGCTAAAGTGGCATTTTTTATAGCATAGTCACCGGAGTAGGCTAAGGCAGCATTGTCGTTGGCATAGGCAAAAGCAGTGAAGTCAACAGGAGAATAGGCAAAGGTGTCATAGTAAATGTGGCATAATCAAGGGCATATGCTAAAGTGGCATTTTCGACATGGCAGCATGATCGGTGGCATAGACGTAAGTTGTGAGAAAGGTGGTGTCATAGGCAGAAGTTCCATAGACGATGGTGTAAGCAGAAGTAGCACAGTTGATGGCATGGTAGGTAGACAGGACTGTGGAAGCGGTTACTGGACTCTGGACCAGAAGGTCCAGCGTTCAAATCCCACCAAACTGTCAATGTTGGGTCCTTGAGCAAGGCCCTTAACGCACAATTGCTTGGATTGTAAGGTTGTATCGCTCTGGATAAGGGCGTCTGCTAAATTCTGTAAATGTAAATGTAATGGGAGTGAAAGAGGTGTGGTTGACCTTGAAAGTATTAGTGGTAGTGTAGATGGCATAGATAGAAGTGGCATGGTGGGCAGTGTAGGCTACACTGAACCCCGTGTTGTCTAGGGAAAGGCACCAGGCCTACAACTGCTCCTGTGGACCTGGGTTCGAACCATTTTGAAGCGGTGTAGTTAAGAGTTTCCTTAGACAGTTCCAAAATCTCCTGTTGATGATTTGGTAGATCTTTCAGTTTTATTGGATTTCAAAGGGTCCTTGGACTTCCTGTCCCATGGCAACATCAGCAACCTGGTGAAAAGGCACTTCCTGTGTGAAATCCACTGGCTGTTCTGGATGGTGTGGACGTGATCACCATCTAATTGAGGTAGTTCCACTGGTGTTTACATTCTGTTGGTGCTCGGTAACACGGCTCGGCTCGGCGTGTTGACACAAACGAGATTGTGGTGATTGAAGGTTGGAGAGAAAAGAATCAAACAGGAGTGTGTAGCTACAGGAAGGCGTTTAAATGAGTGCTCGTGCCGTATGGAAGCAGCCCTGTTCTCAGTGTGATATAATATTTACTAGGCCTGCTTTTGGAGGAGCTATGAAATATGCTGCTGAGCTTTTCAGCACTTTGATTGCTCCCAGGCATTGAATTACAGCTCGTCTTGTCAAAAGAACTGAAATAAATTGGAAAAACAACTTGATTTAGCAGGAACGATTCCTGAGTGCTGCTCCTGTCTGCGGCTGAATTGATTTGAGCTTAAATGTTGATTTAATTTCACTTTTTGTCCTCTCTCTAAGAAGTCTTCAGATTTCTACTTGTCAGGAAGGTGGAGTTTAGGATACAATTTAACCTGTCAGTCAGCAGGATCATGTTCCAGCCCTCACTGTGCTTCATGGATGCCTCCTCCAACAATAAATTAAAAAGGCTGGTCTACACTGAGAGATCCCTAGAGTAGAAGAAATTATCATAATAGTTATAATAAAATAATAAAAGGGGTCGACCTGGTTGCTGCTGTTGCTTCACAGCTCTGGGTTCAAGTTCTGGCCTTTACCTGTGTGGAGTTTGTTAAATTATAAATAATAAAAATTATATTATTATAAAAATAATATTAAAAGTAACACTGAAATAAAATGAAGAGTAAAACATTTTTTTATATTGCTTTGACTGTTAATATTAATAACAGGAACTGAAACTAATAATCAAAAAATAATAATAATGATAATGATAATAATTATTATCATTATCATTATTGTTGTTGTTGTTGTTGTTGTTACAGTGGTGTTTGTAAGTTTGTGAACCCTTTAGAATTTTCTATATTTCTGCATAAATATGACCTAAAACATCATCAGATTTTCACACAAGTCCTAAAAGTAGATAAAGAGAACCCAGTGAAACAAATGAGACAAAAATATTATACTTGGTCATTTATTTATTGAGGAAAATGATCCAATATTACATATTAGTGAGTGGCAAAAGTATGTTAACCTCTAGGATTAGCAGTTAATTTGAAGGTGAAATTAGAGTCAGGTGTTTTCAATCAATGGGATGACAATCAGGTGTGAGGGGGCACCCTGTTTTATTTAAAGAACAGGGATCTATCAAAGTCTGCTCTTCACAACATGTTTTTGGAAGTGTATCAACGGAGATTTCTGAGGACCTCGGAAAAAGCGTTGTTGATGCTCATCAGGCTGAAAAGGTTACAAAACCATCTCTAGAGTTTGGACCCAGCAATCCACAGTTCAGATAGATTTGGTGGTATAATGGAGGGAAATTCAAGAACCATTGTTACCCTCCCCAGGAGTGGTCGACCAACCAATGATCCTCTCAAGAGCCATGTGTGAAATGTGGCGAGGTCACAAGAACACCAAGGTAACTTCTAAACAACGAGGCCTCTCTCTCACATTGGCTAATGTTAATGTTTTCATGAGTTCCCCCATCAGAAAAGAACCTGAACACCAATGTGTGATGGCAGGGTTGCAAGGAGAAAGCCACTGCTCTCCAAAAGAACATTGCTGCTTCGTCTGCAGTTTTGCTAAAGATCAACGTGGACGATCCAGAGGCTTTGGAAGAATGGTTTTGTGGACATGAGACCAAAATAGAACTTTTTGGTTTAAAAGAAAAGCTTTATGTTTGGAGAAAGGAAAACACTGCATTCCAGCATAAGAACCTTATCCCATCTGTGAAACATGGTGGTGGTAGTATCATGGTTTGGGCCTGTTTTGCTGCATCTGGGTCAGGACGGCTTGGCATCATTGATGGAACAATGAATTCTGAATGATATCAGAGAATTCTAAAAGAAAATGTCAGGACATCTGTCCATGAACTGAATCTCAAGAGAAGGTGGGTCATGCAGCAAGACAACGACTCTAAGCACACAAGTCGTTCTACCAAAGAATGGTTAAAGAAGAATAAAGCTCCTGTTTTGGAATGGCCAAGTCAAAGTCCTGACCTTAATCCAATCTAAATGTGGAAGGACTTGAAGCGAGCAGCTAATGTGAGGAAACCCACCAACATCCCAGAGCTGAAGCTGTTCTGTAAGGAGGAATGGGCTAAAGTTCCTCCAAGCCGGTGTGCAGGACTGATCAACAGTTACAGGAAACGTTTTGTTACAGTTATTGCTGCACGGGGGGGTCACACCAGATACTGAAAGCAAAGGTTCACATACTTTTGCCACTCACTAATATGTAATATTGGATCATTTTCTTCAATAAATAAATTACCGAGTATAATATTTTTGTCTCATTTGTGTAACTGGGTTCTCTTTATCTACTTTTAGGACTTGTGTGAAAATCTGATGATGTTTTAGGTCATATTTATGCAGAAATATAGAAAATTCAAAAATGTTCACAAACTTTCAAGCACCGCTATTATCATTATACTCACTGTAAAGTAATGAACAAATAAATAAACACAAGAATATGTAATTTAATATAGAAATACAAATGAAAATAAATACAAACAACAATTATGCATATGTATTTCTTGAATGAATGAATATATCAATATAATTATGAGGAGGAAAACCCTTTAATGCCTAAATAAATCAAATTTTAAAAATGTATTTGAACAAACTCACTTGTGTTCGGTCTGACTGAGGTCTCTGTGGAGTGTGCAAGAAAAGCAAAGCTATTCCTGCTAATATCAAACCCAGCTTCCACCCATCCCTCGTTTCTATTCTCCAAATCTCGAGTGTGTACAGTGTGTAGTGTGTATGTAGAGTCAGTGTATGTTGGCTTGTGTGAAAACCAACCTCTAGCGTCTCCTAGGTGGCATCATGACTCACACAGGTCTGAGACTCACAGAAAAAACAAACACAGCTTTACTGAAGGAAGAGGAATAAAATACATACAAAATGCATATGTATATATATTTCCAATAATAATATATATAATATATTATTATATATATATATATATATATATTATATATATATAATATATAATATATTTCCAAAATAAATTAATAAACAAATAAATAAATAACCAGGGCTCTTTGGTGATAGGCAGAGGATCTCCAGTTTATCAAAAAACGTTCCTCAAAGGAAGACTGGAGGGGAATTTAATATTTCATTCATAACTTATTTTGCATTGGCTTGTTAAAATGCATGGATGTCCCTGGAAAAGATGTCGTCTTGAAGGCAGCTTATCTTGCTCTAAAATCTTTACCAAGGGCCCTGACCTGACCCCATACGATGACAGAACCTGGCTTTTGGACTTTTTCCTGATAACAGTTTGGATGGTCCTTTTCGTATTTGTCCTAAAAAGATCTGTTGTACTGATTGGTCTGAGCTCAATCCCTGTTTCCACTGTGTGATGGTCCATCCCAGATGCCTTTGAGCCCAGAGAAGTCGACATCACTTCTGGACATGGTTAACATAAGGTTTTTTTGTTTGTTTTGTTTTTTTACAGTAACGTTTTAAGTGGTGTTTGTCAATGTAACTCTGTATTGTAGAGCTTGATAAAGGTTTGATAAAGTAATCCCTCGTCCATGAGGTTCTATCAGCTATTGATGAATGATGGTTCTTGATGCAGTGCCATCTGAGGGATGGGAGATCACCCCTCTTCATTTTAGGCTTTTTAGGAAATTCCTCCAGATTCCTTGAATCATTTAAAGATATTATTCACTGTAAGGGGAGAAATATGGAAATCTTTCTTTGAGGAACATTGTTTTTAAACATTTCAATCATTTTCTCACACATTTGTTGATAAACTGTAGATCCCCTGCCCATCTTTACTCCTCAAAGACTCAGCCTTCTGTGCCAACTTTTTTTGGAACATGTTTCAGGCCTGAAATCCAGAAATGGATGTTTATTAACAAATTAAATGAAGTTAACCAGAAAAAAAAGAAATGTCTTGGGTTCATACCATCTGCAATGGAAATAAACACAAAAATATAGTTATTGAGAGCTGAACTATTGTAATAAAGACATTGTTTGCCTGTCTTCACAGTTCTGGTTTACAGTCTGTGTTTTATGATCACTTTGTAATTCGTTATTCATTTTCCCAATCCTGCTCGAGAGTGATGAATCTTTGCTGTCGTTTCGTAGCACCCTTCTTAATTCCCAATGCATAAATTAGGAGCAGAGCAGGAGCTGACTAAAAGTTTGATTCGTTCCAGATCAGGAGTTTGGAGAGCCTCTAGCTCGAGGTACTGCTGGAACACTCGCTCTTCATTTAATTTTTAATAGACTTCCTTTAAAGCACAACAATTTATTTTGCTCTGTCTTTCCCCTCCTGTGTCTGCCTGGCAGTGCTTGTTTAAATATCTGAAGTGTTTATGTGTGAAATAACTGTGGGGCAAATGAAAATTTAACAGGATTTACACCTAATTATTGAAGTATAAAATATTAAAGTCAAGCTGGAGGACAGGAGCCGCTAACGAAATAAATAAAAAATATATTATATTGTGATTAAAAAAAGGCTGAATCCTTACCAGAGTTAAACTTTAACCAGTTTGGAAACTTCATGGCACGTTTTAACCTGATTTTTAACCTTAACTCCAAAGCTGAGTGAGTGAAAATAATGAATCTTTGCATCCTTTGCTTGATTAAGCCTTATGAATTATGGTTACTTTTATAGATTTTAAGTCAGGGTCATGCAGGGGTCCAGACCCCATCCTGCAATCTACCTGCAGGTAGAAGTGGCAGGCCATCACAGGGTCTAACGGGTCACTGTGACATGCCACCCTCCATGTGGCCTCCCCTTCCTCAGACACAACCAGTATTCTTGGAGATGGGCATCGGACACACAGACCGGAAACAGAGATGCAGGAGAGGTAGGGTGCATTAACTTGTATATTATATGTAGTTTGTGTTCTTGAATACATTTTTAAGCCTTCAAAAAGGCCTCCTCGTGCATGTTTATTTTTGATATTTATTTGGAGCACCCCCCATGAGTATCAAAGAAAAGCTTTAGACCACTTTAGACCGAAATGATAAAATGTTTTTTTGCAAATCTTTGCTGGAAAAGATGCATCAATTATAGCCTTTTTCCTTTTCTCATGGGTTCTTTTTATAGCTTTTCCTCAGACCAGACAAAGCCTTATGCACCCCCTGTGATATTTGGCTTCCCCCTCAGGGGGAACAGACCAAGGTTGGCCACATGGCCTTAGACAATACTTTGGCAGTGTATATTTAAGTCTAAGTCATTCCAAAGTTGTTTGAACCCATCTCTATTGGTGACAGCATTTATTTCTCGCCATCTGTTGCTTTTCTTATCGTAAGGCACTTTTTGTGCAGAATGATTCCTCTAAGGTTTGCTGAGTGTGTTTTTGTGCTTGTACCTTGAAATTTTATTTAACATGTACAAATTGTATTTTGACACACACAGAGCACCTCAGACTCAGACAGAAAGGGTGATGTTTGACACCCCATTTTGTTGCAGAATGACTTGTAATACCTAACAGAATATAACTACGATGTAAATAGTTGTTATTCTGGAAAACTTGGGGAATAATAACAAGATACAGCCACTGTAGATAGAACAATGCATTCTGGAGAGAAACTGATCTACACATCATTCAGCCCAACTCTTGTTTCAACATTTTGCTTCTTGAAACTTTTTGGATTGTATTTTTTCATTTATGTTATATATTTCCGATCCGATGGTTGAACCCATTGATGCTGAACCCTCAGATACGGAGGGCTGACTGTATTAGATCCTGGAAGCTCAGAGTTTGAGTTAAAATGTATTTTTTTCCTGAGAGAAACTCAGACCTGTGGTTGAGTCATGAAGAAGCTGAAGGTCAAGGTGAAGGTCCGGATTCGCTGAGTTTTATTCACACATGCCGACACACACCCACTGCATACACACTACACACATGCTCGAGGTTTGGAGAATAAAGACGAGGGATGGGTGGAAGCCGGGTTTGATATCAGCAGGAAGAGCTTTGCTTTTTGTTGCACACTCCACTGAGACCTCGGTCAGACCGAGCGCGAGTGTGTTCGGCTCTTTATGTAAGATTCCTGCCTGAACTCGGAAGAAAAAGTCTTTGTGTGAGCTGTAACAGAGGAGTTCAGCAAGGTCCCGCCGGCACCCAAACCAAACTAGTAAAGAACAGAGACATGAGGAGGCTCAGGGTTTAGGAAACATCGCTGGGCTTTATTATTTTATTCAGTGTGCACTGTATAAGGGTTTAATTATTTAATATAATAATTCATTCATTCTTCTTCACTAAACTTGTTACCATCAACTACTTATTTATACCTAGGGGCAGTTTATAGAAGCCAGTTTATCCCCGGGATTGTTTTTTTTGGAGCACCAACATAACCTGCAATATAATGTTATATGATAATATATAATGTAATGTAATGTAATGTAATGTAATATATATATATATATATATATATATATATATATATATATTATATATATATATATATATATATATATATATATATATATAGTATATGTAGTCATAAAATAAGTGAAATTAACACTACTGATACAAGGGTAGGGATTCAGCATATATATATATATGCTGAATCCCTACCCTTGTATCAGTAGTGTTAATTTCAGTTATTTTATGACTGCATTCTGTTTCGCAGGGCAAAATACAGAAACCAGCATTAGACAATGTGTCAATCCATCGCAGCGCATGCACGCACGCACGCACGCACACACGCGCACACACACACACACACACACACACACACACAAACCCTTACTTACTTATTGGTACACTTTAGACCTATTAACAGTGGTGTCATTTTGCACTGTAATGCAAAAATGTCATCGTAGATTGACAATGTCAAATGTGTTCTATTTATTATCCCATCTAATGCAAGTGCATTTTTGAACACCAGAGGGCGCTGTCATATCATTCTCCCATATGCATGTAAAACTCCTAATTTCTATTAATTGTGTCACTATACAAGAAATGTTCATGCCACATTTTACTTGGTTATTTAGGCTGCGGTGAAGCTACAATAAGGCAGTGTGGTGGCTCAGTTGGTAGCCCTGTCATCTCACAGTGAGAAGGTTGTGGGTTTGATGCCCCGTGTCTGTGTGTGTTTACTCCTGGTACTCCGGATTCCACCCACAGTCCAAAGATGTGTTAATTGGTGATTCCAAAACGTGCCCCTAGTGTGTGAGTGTGTGCCCTATCATGGATTGGCACCCTGTCTAGGGTTGTTTCTGCCTTGAACCTTGTGTCTCCGGGTAGACACCGGCTTCCCTGTGACACTGACCACAGATAAAGCGGATAAGAAAATTAATGACTGAAGTTACAATAGAATATTTTATTTACAGTTTTAGATCTCTATTTCTGGTCATTTATTTTAATTGCGGAGGACTGAAGTTTTTATCGTATTCAAGAAAATTAGAGTGTATTATTACACCCCTACTGATTAAGCTTTGCCCTGTGGATAAACAGAGTATGGTCTTGGTTGACCCTGTTCCACGATATGGTTTTCCATTCTATAAGTCCAGGGTTTCTTCATCCTCCTGAGTGGAGTGTATGATGGAATTCTTTCCTGAAGTTTGGCTGCTCTTTGTGACAGTTTGTGACATTCTGAACGGCTGGCAGATACCCGTGATGTGGCATGATGTAGGGAAGATTAAATTCTTTGAGCACTAATAAATATCCTGTTTTGTGCAGATTTGGGGAGGATGATCTCTGTGTTGTCAGTGAGAAACTGTCTCTGATAAAGCATACATAGATTACAGAAGAATAAAAACACAACAGCGCTAAGCCAAGAATGAGCTGACTTGTTGGAGGTTGAAACCTACGTAGTGTGATGTTGAGAGACATCGAGGTGTAATTTCAGAGGGGACTATCCTTGATTGCCAGGGGTGAAAGAGAGTGAATTAGAGAACATGGGACTAAGTGTGAGAGTGGCTAGGATTGGGGATCTCAGGATAACGAGTGGTCCGCTCTACCACTGCACCACTGGGTGACGGTATAAGAACTGTTTAAAAGAAAAACATCTTAAAACTACAATGCATGCCCTAATATATGGTACTGACGCACCTCTACAAAGGTGCAGCAATGCATACAGGCATTGCCTGCCCTTATATTTCCCTGTGCAGCAGGTGCAGGAGATTAGGGGCCGATTTGCCTGAAGGACTCTGGGAAACAGAGTTCCAGAGCTAAGACTTGACGGCTCGAGCCAAGCATCTGTTTCCCCCTGCTGGCAACACATGGTATGGTATGGTATACAATTTATTGTCACATGTACAAGTACAAGGCAACGAAACGCATTTTTAGAAGAAACAAGAAATAATGAACACATTGGGAAAGAAGGAGAACTACTTCCAGCACACAAGCTCATAAACATAACATAGACACACAACTAGCCACTGGTTAGGGATGTGGGTATCTGGAAAAGTAACCAAAACGACAAGCAGCCATCCGTGTTCGCAGCCGTTTTGGTACACCCTGCAGACCCGTCCCGCCATCTTGGTGGAGTTAAGCTTAGAGTGGAGGCGTTTGGTTTGAGTAGGGACAAACAGTTCTGTCAGTTCTCATTCTTGCAGCAGAAACAGTCTGTACAAAGTTCGCGATAACATGGCAGTATACAGCGCTTACTGCCCGGAATGAAAATTCAACATAATAAATTAATTCTGTAGTTTTTTACTGTATTTTTTTCTGTGGAGACTCTTCTTTTGGCCATATAGTATATAATTTGCAAGCATTCTCATTTAAATTTCATGCAAGTAAACTCAACCTATGTTCCTTGGTTTGTTTTCCTAACCTCCCTGACTGGTTACCAGGCAAACCAGCGAGGTTCTGTTAGTGTACCTCTGCCCTTTTTTTTCTGGCCTCGCTGGCTTTGATCGATAGTTGGCTCTGTGCTTCATTTGAATCTCATTTCTTATTCAGATTCTTTTCTCGTTGCACGAGCTCTGACAGCTTTAGATGCGAGACCTTCACTGCAGCACATCAACAGAATATAATGGAGTTTGTTCTCTCTCTCTCTCTCTCTCTCTCTCTCTCTCATTCTCTGTCTCTCTCTCTCTAACTCTCTTTCTCTCGGCCATGCACTGTAATGAATGTTCTGTATTTATCATACAGCACAGATGGAACAGATCTAATATTTCAACACCTTTGCATCTCAAAAGTTGATGTAATGAACGTTTGCCATCATTGCTGAATACAAACCGAACTTGACGGCGCTATTTTCTCTGAATGATGTAGCAAAACTTGTTAGCACAGGGAAGCTTCTGTAATTTTCTCTGACTCAAAGTAAAAAAAAAAAAACCCGTTAATTGGGTCACCTGTACAATGACAGAAACTGTAACATGTCGGCTGGGGTTTGGATCCAGACTATGCTTTATTAGTAGGGTTGAAAGAGTGAATGAGTGAACAAGGAGATGCGTGTCATAGAAATGGTTAACAAATGTATACAATCCATGCAGAGGGGCTAGAACTGGGGATTTCAGTATAATGAGGTTTTTACCAAAATCACCCAATCATGTTTCAACCGAAAATCTTTTCAATACCTAAAAATGCAAATATTTAATACTCATTCTGAGTTGTCTGTCCCAATTCTAAGTCAAGCCTCAAGTCAAGTCTTTTATCAGTTAGTCAAGAGAGTCTCAAGTTCTTAAATTTGTGACTCTGTGTGAGCTGTGTTCTGTGAGCTGTGAGCTGTGTTCTGGCAGTTCCAGCCCCACACATGATGTTCATCTGCTGTAGTTCCACTCAAGCTGCTTCCGTCATCAGCTCCAGTCCCACCATACCCGGGTAACTTAATGCCGATGTGCATACTTCACATTTTATTCAAACTTTGACTCCTTGACTTTAGTTTCGCTCTTAGATTTATCATTTACGCCGCCCAAGGAGGTTGGGTCCCTTTTTGAGTCTTGGTCCTCCCAAGGTTTCTTCCTAGAACTAGGGAGTTTTTCCTTGCCACTGTCGCCCTAGGCTTGATCAATTTGGGATTGGACGTAGTTATTAGGAGATAATCTAAACTTGTAAAGTTGCTTTGAGACAATGGTCCATTGTAAAAAGCGCTATATAAATAAATCTGACTTGACTTGACTTGACTCAAGTCCCCCCCACTAACATACCGTACTGACACCTCTACAAAGGTGCAGCGATGCACAGTGGCATTACCTGCCCTTATATACTCTGTGCAGCAGATGTTGGTCCAGGGTTCAAATGCAATCTCGGCCAAACTGCTAATGTTGGGTCCTTGAGCAAGACCCTAAACCCACAATTGTTTGGATTGCTTTCCACGACTCTATGTTGGCACTAGAACTGGTACTGAACCTGCTACTGGAACTGGAGGTGGTACTGGTATCTATTTTTCCATTTGTGATCTTTCTTCCTTCTTGTGCTTCATGTGAAGAAAATGCACTTGTGATTTGTATGGTTGTAGTGTCTTGAAGACACACCCTATAACTCTTACCCTTAATTAAGAGTAAACACACATCCACTTTAATGTTGCTTATTTATCGTTAACAGCCCCGTGGTGTGACACACATTCCTTAAATTATTCCTGACCTAACTCTTCCCTGGGCTTGGTTCGAGCTCTATGTGTGTGCGCTCCAGAACTTTACCTCCTGCCTCGGCGTGCACCTTTTCGGAATGGGAGCAGTTACTACGGCAACAGTAACCGGTGGAGACCGGGAGTCGAGAGTACAGGGCTCGAGGGAGACGATATTATTGAGTGAGAGAAGGTGAGCAGTAAGTAGTATGGATACACCGGCTGGGCTGAGGAGGATCCAGGATTTGTGTTTGAATGAACGTGCAGGGGTTTCAGTGTGACACGGTTCAAGGATGGAGCTGTTTGGATGAGGAGGAACGGCTGGGAGTGTTAATATTTGAAGTGATGGAAGTCTCTATACCCCAAAATCCTATCTGCAAATACGTGACCGCATGGTTACCTAAACCCAGATTATAATATACAGTAAAAACATCATGAATAATAAAATAAATAAACTAATAAATATATGAATATATAAATAATAAATACATATACTGTAAATAAATAAAAAAGTACTAGGTGGAAAAAAACATACTCAGCATAAAAAAGTATTCTAAAAAACAATATACTAAGCTTAAAAATAATTTACTCAACTTGAAAATAATACACTCAACTAAAAAAAATTCTCAATTTATTAAATATGTTAAACTTAAAAAACATAACATACTAAACTCAAAAAATTATATAAAAAACTTTAAAAAGACATTGAGAATATATTAAACTTAAACAAAGTATAATTACTTAGCTTAAAAAATAATGTTCTAAACTTAAAAATAATGTATTAAATTAATTTATAAATTATTAATTATTTAAATTTCAAAGATGTTTTGTTTTAATTTAATTTCTCTACTTTCAGTACATGGTTGAGTGGAGAAGTTTGTGAACCCTGGATTTTGGCATTGCTGATTAAACTTACAGTATAAAATATTGCAAATGAGTATAATATCTCATTTTAGATTTCATGCTGAATTAAACTTATTGATTAATCATTTTAAATCCTTATTTTTTTTATTATTGCAGACTTTTTTCCCTCCTGCTCAGTACAGAAGTGAGCGTGAGCGCCTGTCGATTCCTCCGTAAAATTAGTGAAACAGTAATTATCTCAAAAATTAATTGGACTTGGGCGTCAGCCAGGATGAGAGCATCGGAGCCAGGGAATTTAGGTGATCAATAGGAGTGATTGATTTCTATAATGATGAAGTGAAATAGAAAAAAAGGCAGGGTAATTAGTCATAAAGCTTCACTTTTCTTTAGTATTTTTGTAATGCAGAAAAAAGCAAACTAAAACAGTCTGAGAGAAAGAATGGAAGCAAATAACCGGCATCTATTATTATAATAATAATAATTATTATTATTAATATTAGTTAGAATAGTGGTATGAAATAAACATTTATAATGACTTATAATTTATTTTCAAACTAAAATTAATTCAAACCTGTAATAACACTTGTGAAACCTTTTTCTTTTTTTACTTATTTGAACTGTGATCTGAAACTTCTGATCCTGTTAAGTGAATCCAGTTTAATAAATCCTAATTAGCATGTGGATGCACCCGGGGCTTTGGTGAATTGTTTTACAGTAGACATTAATGGCTTCTCGTTATTGAGTTGTTAATTAGCCGGCTTTACCTGATGGGGAAGCGTTTTTTTTTTTCTTTTCTCATGTGACCTTCTTTTAGAGATTAGGCTTCCACATCTAATTAAAGTTAACGTGCCCAAAGCTCTGGAGTCCGTCCCATCTGAGATCGGAGCACAGCTTTTTACCTTATTGATCCATTCTGCCATATTTTAACCAGCAGGGCCATTAAAGTCTCTGTAAATGGCAGACAGAGGGAATTCGGGAGGCTCTTATTGCCCCTCTGTGAGTGGAATGGTGGTATTCGGCGTGCTTCTGAAAACAGAGCTGGATGTTGGCTTGATTATTCAGTTCCTAATATCATGGCTAGTGATTTTATTTATTTTATTTTATTTTATTTTTAACCTTATATTTGTATGTACGCTGTCCTTCAGTACTAATAATACAGGTCATAAAAAACAATAATAACAATAATAATAATAATAATAATAATAATAATAATAATAATAAATTCACTACTACTAATAAATATGCCAACACAAACTAACAAAATGCATATTATATTATTATTTTAATTATTGTTGTTGTTTTTATAATAATAAATAATAAATGCACTACTACTAATAAATGCTAGTAAAACACTGACAAAATACATTGATTTTTAATTGTTATTATTTATTATTAATTAATAACCATCATCATTGTCATTGTCATAATAATAATCCTAATATCATAATAGTAGTACTTCTTCTTTATTTATTTATTTATTTATTAGTAGTAGCAGTATTAATATATTGTAATTATAGGGGCACTGTTGGTCTGCTTGCTCTACCACAGACCCAACCCCCTTGATCTTGGGGAGGTCTGAAACTCGAGCCCCTGCCGAGGCGGAACATAGACACGGATTACACTGATACAACAAGTACCAGGCTGAACAGCAAGAACTTGATGTCGGTACAAAAGCCGCTGGTGACAAGACCTTTCACTAATTCGAACCACAAGTCAGATGTACACTGTGATGAACTGACATACATCAGCATGCCAGAGGCGGGATACGAACCGGAGTGCCTCAGTTGCTAGAGCGCTGGTTCCCAATGCTAAGCCTCGGGGGCAAAGGCCACTCCACTGGGCAGGAGTCCCTGGCTCATGTCTGTGTCTCATGTCTATCAATGAAACTGGGACATTTCTTGCATTTATCTGTCCATCTTCTGCCTAGCCAAGGGCCTTCTATCTCGCAGAGTTCATCTTCTATCTCTCAGGAGGAGTCTGCGGGGGCTATGCCTGGAGCACAAGCAGAGCAGGTGTGCCCCCATCTAACAGTTATGCTTATTAGAAAGTTAACTAAATGTTTTCCAACCAAATATGTCATGGATCTGACTGACACAGCACTGATCTGATGGCAGGAGCGCTCAAAATGCAACAAATCATGCTGTTTTCCTCATTAGCTTAGCTCTGCTACTGTATCTAAGCCGTGTTTCACCAGGATTCGGTTTCATCGAGCATCAGGCTGAGTAATTCTGCACGACAGATGTACAAACAGTGTGAATTCTCATTTCAACAAGAGCTTTTTGCTACTGTTAGCTTTTGTGTGGTGCAAAGTAAAATCCCGGTGCTGCTGGAAGCACCACAGGACTTGTTTTCATTTAGAAAGGGAACAAAATGTGTGTGTGTGTGTGGACACAGGTGCCCAAACTTTTGCATTAGGATCTAATTTGCCTAAATGGTGTACCAAGATGAGGAGTGGAGCACTGTGAGGTCTGGGATGTGGCCAAGTGTTTGAGAGGATGCAATCATGTGCTAATGTGATCGTTGTCTCCTTAGTGTAGAGAAGCATTCGAAAAATAGTCCAGTCACTGTTTCTGTCTTTTTCTCTCTTATCTAAGTACCCTCGCTATTTCAGAAACTAATGGCATGTCATTTCACACACAGCGCCATCTGTAGGGTTTACAGAGAATGGTCAGGAAAAGTGAAAAAAATCCAGAAAGGGAACAGTAGCTCAAATAACCACTCGTTACAACCAGGTATGAGAGCGTCTCTGAACAAATGACACATGTCAAACCTTGAAGCAGACAGGCTACAACAGCAGAAGGCCATATTGGGTGGCACTCCTGTCAGCTAAGGACAGGCAGTTGAGGCTACGATTGGCACAGGCTCACCAAAATTGGACAAAACGTCACCTGGACTGACAAGTCTCAATTTCTGCCACAACTTTTGGGTGGTCGGGTCAGAATTTGGCGTAAACAAGATTTTGGTATTTTCTTGGCACACTATGGGCACCTTAATACCAACTGAGCATTGTTTTGCACCCCTTTATGCCCACAGTGTACCATGTTCTGATGGCTACTTCCAGCAGAATAATGCACAACTTCCCAAAATCATCTCAAACTGGTTTTGAAGCTGACGATGAGTTCACTACTCAAACGGCCCCCATAGTCACCAAATATCATACCAACAGGACACCTTTGAAATGTGGTGGAACGGAGATTGGCATCACGGATGTACAGCCAACAAATCTGCAGTGACTGTGTGATGCCATCGTGTAAATACAGACCAAAATCTCTGAGGAACGTTTCCAGGACCTTGCTGAATCTATGCCACTATTAATTCTGTTCAAGTCATTTTCCAAATCTCTTCAATTTCCAAACCACCTTCATCTCAGTCTTCCTCGATCAGCCAGTGCTTTATGCCCGCTCTGGCTCCAGCGCCTGTTAGATGGGCATTGAGACTGCGATGAAACCCAGCATAAGGCATTATGGAAGAATTCAGGAGGCGACGCAGGATCAGATGGCGATGGTGACGGCAGCTGCTGGGATCTGAAGAGCAGGGATGAAGATGCTGGAGAAGCAAGAACGACGAGATGGAGATGGCATTTGCACCGCAGGTTCCTCGTTCGCTGGCGGTATGGCTCTGTTTAACGGATGCGCATTAGACAGGTGCATCCAGATCAGAAACATTTCCTCTCATCAACGCTGGACGGGTTCTGAAACATAGAGTACGCATGAAAAAATACATAAACAAAACATCAAGATATGTCACAGATAATACACATGGTAGATTTTTGTTTCCTATTATAGTTTGTCATAATTGTTAAGACCTTTAAAGCCTTTAAAGCAAACAGATGTTAATTGGATGGCTCTATTTCTCTTTCTACCTGTTATATCAAACCCAAACAAAAATCGTATCAATTAATCAATAAAGCAACACTTTTAACTGAAGCTATGACGCTTGTTTGTGTGATGATCCTCCAAAAACTGTGAGTCGATCTCGAGTCCATGATCACAGATCGTTAAAGGCCTAGTCTGATAAACATACAGTGGGGCAAAAAAGTATTTTGTCAACCACTGATTGTGCAAGTTCTCTGACTAAGAAAGATGAGAGGTCTATAATTTTCATCATAGCTACACTTCAACTATAAGAGACAAAATGAGAAAAAAAATTCAGGATATCACATAAAGAATTTAATTGTAAATCATGGTGGAAAATAAGTATTTGGTCACCCACAAACAAGCAAGATTTCTGGTTCTCACAGACCTGTAACTTCTTTAAGAAGCTCTTCTGTCCTCCACTCGTTACCTGTATTAATGGCACCTGTTTGACCTCGTTATCTGTATAAAAGACACCTGTCCACAGCCTCAAACAGTCAGACTCCAAACTCAACCATGGCCAAGACCAAAGAGCTGTCGAAGGACACCAGGAAGAAAATTGTAGACCTGCAGCAGGCTGGGAAAGAGTGAATCTACAATAGGCAAGCAGGTTGGTGTGAATAAATCAACTGGGTTAGAAATTGTAAGAAAATGGAAGACATACAAGATCATTGATAATCTCCCTCGATCTTCCCATGCAAGATCTCGTCCTGTCGGGTCAAAATGATCATGAGAACTGTGAGCAAAAATCCCAGAACTACACGGAGGTACCTGATGAATGACCTGCAGAGAGCTGGGACCAAAGTAACAAAGGCTACCATCAGTAACACATTACGCCGAGAGGGACTCGGATCCTGCAGTGAGCCCCTGCTTAAGCCAGTACATGTCCAGTCCCGTCTGAAGTTTGCCAGAGAGCATATGGATGATCCAGAAGAGTATTGGGAGAATACCATGTGGTCAGATGAAACCAAAATAGAACTTTTTGGTAAAAACTCAACTGGAGGGAAAAGAATGCTGAGTTACATCCCAAGAATCTCCTTCCATCAGTGAGAGCATTGAAGATGGAACGTGGCTGGGTCTTCCAGCATGACAATGATCAAAAACACACCACTCTGGCAACGAAGGAGTGGCTCCATAAGAAGCATGTCAAGGTCCTGGAGTGGCCTAGCCAGTCTCCAGACCTCAACCCCATAGACAAATTTGTGGAGGGAGTTGAAAGTCCGTGTTGCCCCAAAACATCACTGCTCTAGAGGAGATCTGCATGGAGGAATGGGCCACAATACCAGCTACAGTGTGTGCCAACCTGGTGAAGACTTACAGGAAATGTTTGACCCCTGCCATTGCCAATAAAGGTTATGTTGCAAAGTATTGAGTTGAACTTTTGTTATTGACCAAATACTTATTTTCCACCATAATTTAGAATTAAAAATCCTACAATGTGATTTCTTGGATTTGTTTTTCTCATTTTGTCTCTCATAGTTGAAGTGTACCTATGATGAAAATTACAGACCTCTGTCATCTTTCTAAGCAGGAGAACTTTTTTTACCCCACTGTAAGCCTATTATTCTAAATTCTGTAGAAGAGATTTTTTTAATACAGTAGTTTATTTTAATTATCTAAATTAAGAACATTGTGTTTTAGTGAGGTAATGTGATTTACATTTTTCTGTAGTTGACTACTGGTAACGAATCTACTGTAAATCAATCTAATAAGGCCCTCGCACTGCAGCATAACTTCAGCATTGCTCCATTTCTGAACTGCGACCTGAATGAAAGAGCCCATATTGCTGGTGCCAGCTTCACATTTTGCTCTTGCAGTAACTGAGGTTGTAGCTAAAGGCGATACACACGCTGCATGCACTCAATTTGGTACGGAGCACTGACCCAGTGTATCATGCAGCCATTTAACAGGAGCTAAAGCAGCTACGTACAGCCCAGAGTTTTCCTGTGTGTCCTTGATAATGTTAACTGGTTCTTGCCCTGGGCTACTGAAGCTTTACAGCAGGTATCGCTGCATTTCTGCCTCTGTTTCTGTTTCACCTCATTTCTGAAAGTGGAAGCAGTTGGATAGAGGGTTGGGTATTGTTTGCATTCTGTCGACTCTGAATCTTCTTATCGATTCTGCTTATCGATTCCAAGTTTAGATTCCAAAATGGTGTTTTTGTTTTCTCACAAAGTGGAGCCAAACATTTGAGAGTCTAATGCAGTGCCATGGTTCCCAGCGTGGGTGGTGCCAAACATCACAGGTGGTGCACAAGGCTTTGTTTGCTCTGAGGTGCTCTGAGTTTGTCAAAATACAATTTGCACATGTTAAATAAAATTTAAGTAGCACACTCAGTGGAGAAAAAGCTGTATATCAAGTGAATTAAAATGTATTTAGAATAATAATACATTACATTTATATAGCGCCTTTCACGACACCCAAGGTCGCTTTACTTTGATAGCACAATTACACAGATACAGAAGATGAGGAATGAAAATGCTGAGGAAAACGGAGAAGTTTTTAGATGCATTTTAACAGAGAGAGAGAGGTTGTAGAGTGCAGAGAAAGAGGGAGTGAGTTCCAGAGCAGGGGGGCAGCCACACTAAAAGCTCTGCCTCCCATTGTGGAGAGCCTAAAGCTGCGGGTGACCAATAAACTGGAATCAGATGACCGTAAAGTGCGGGAGGGAGTGTAGTGATCGAGCAGACTAGACATACAGTGGGGCAAAAAAGTATTTAGTCAGCCACTGATTGTGCAAGTTCTCCTACTTAGAAAGATGAGAGAGGTCTGTAATTTTCATCATAGCTACACTTCAACTATGAGAGACAAAATGGGAAAAAAAAAAATCCAGGAAATCACATTGTAGGATTGTTAAATAATTTAATTGTAAATCATGGTGTAAAATAAGTATTTGGTCACCCACAAACAAGCAAGATTTCTGGCTCTCACATTTCTGTCCTCCACTCATTACCTGTATTAATGACACCTGTTTGACCTCGTTATCTGTATAAAACACATCTGTCCACAGCCTCAAACCGTCAGACTCCAAACTCAACCATGGCCAAGACCAAAGAGCTGTCGAAGGACACCAGGAAGAAAATTGTAGACCTGCACCAGACTAGGAAGAGTGAATCTACAATAGGCAAGCAGGTTGGTGTGAATAAATCAACTGTGGGAGCAATTGTAAGGAAATGGAAGACATACAAGACCATTGATAATCAAGGTAGAACTTTTTGGTAAAAACTGAGTTACATTTCAAGAACACCATACCTACTGTGAAGCATGGGGGTGGAAACATCATGCTTTGGGGCTGCTTTTCTGCAAAGGGGACAGGACAACTGATCCGTGATAAGGGAAGAATGAACGGGGCCATGTATCGTGAGATTTTAAGTCAAAACCTCCTTCCATCAGTGAGAGCATTGAAGATGGAACGTGGCTGGGTCTTCCAGCATGACAATGATCCCAAACACACCGCTCGGGCGACGAAGGAGTGGGCTCCGTAAAAAAAAACATTTCAAGGTCCTGGAGTGGCCTAGCCAGTCTCCAGACCTCAACCCCATAGAAAATGTGTGGAGGGAGCTGAAAGTTCATGTTGCCCCAAAACATCACTGCTCTACAGGAGATCTGCATGGAGGAATGGGCCAAAATACCAGCTACAGTGTGTGCAAACCTGGTGAAGACTTACAGGAAACGTTTGACCTTTGTCATTGCCAACAAAAGTTATGTTACAAAGTATTGAGTTGAACCAAATTTATTGACCAAATACTTATTTCCCACCATAATTTACAATTAAATTCTTTAAAAATCCTACAATGTGATTTCCTGGATTTTTTTTCTCATTTTGTCTCTCATAGTTGAAGTGTACCTATGATGAAAATTACAGACCTCTCTCATCTTTCTAAGTAGGAGAACTTGCACAATCAGTGGCTGACTAAATACTTTTTTGCCCCACTGTATAGGCAGGGTTAAAGCCATGAAGTATTTAAATGTTAGCAGTAGTATTTTATATTGGATGCGTCGATGGATGGGCAACCAGTGAAGTCGCTCAAGCACAGGAGTGATGTGTTCACTTTTCCTTGTGGAAGTTAGAATCCTTACCGCAGCGTTTTGAATAAGCTGTAACGGACGGAGAGTTTTAGATGGAAGGCCATAAAGGAGGGAGTTACAAAATGGAACCCAAAAGAAAAGGAGACAAGCTACAATTTATGTTAATGTTTGCCAATAATTAACAGGCTGGGGGCAGATTTTTTTAGATACCTGTAGGGGGGCTCCAAGGAAAAAGGCTGCGAATCAAAACGAAATTGCGTGATGGTGTACATGATTACATGATGCACCGATCCTGGCAGATGGATGCCTCCTTAATACATAATCCCTCATTTTTGCACTAATCGCAGCTGAGTATTTGAAGCATAAAATGCATTAGTAAGAACCGATAAGTGGAATCAAAATATTTTTAGCAGGTACACAGTTCTTGGAATATTGGAACCGGTTTCAATATTCAACCCTAGTTGGATAACAGACTGATCATGTTCTTGAAACCACCGGTGTCTAGGGTGACGAGGGACCATTCATGGAACAGATATTGCCTCTCTGGGTAAAAGTGGCACACATCTCAGAGCTAAATCGTATATCGTATCACCTGTTGTTATAAATGCCTCCTTCCTACTTCGACTGGATGCATCATATCTTCTGAAACCATTTTCCCTATATAAAACATGATTTACACCGATGGCTTGATGCACTGAAGGTTTTTGCTGGTATGTTAGTATTTGTGTTGGATCCGTTCTTCTATGACATAAAACACAGTTTCAACTACTGGCAATATTTTTGACTCACCAGGCTAAAAATACAGACTGTCTGAAAGCATTCTGATGACGAAGAAACAGCAAACTGCCTGTTATGCCTTGTGTTACTGCAAAGCGATGAAGGCGTAATCATCTCCACCATACCAGCTTCATGTTATGGCTGGTTTAAAAATGAAATAAAATCAGACACAAATGAAAAAATTATAACTAAAAATCAGGTTTTTTCTCAGAAGCCATGGTTTGAAGAAGACAGTTGTAACTAAATACAATAGAAGCTACACTACTAGTGATTTGGGCATCGGTGGCACAGTGCTTAAAGTTCCCCCTTTGTGAAGTTTGTATGTTCTCCCTTCATCTGTGTGGGTTTCCTTTGGGTGTGCCAGTTTCTCACATTTCAAAGATGTTTGATAGGTCAATTGTCATCTCTCAAGTGTCCCAGTGTGACCAGTGAGTGAGTGAGTAGCCTGAATAAGATCTAGTGGATATGAACAATAACTAACTTTTTAGAACATGGCTTTGGACTTTGGGTTTTGGAGTTCACCTTGTGTACTGTTTTCATAAGGAATTGCACCATTAGCTTGTGTATAGACTATTTACTGAGTTTTCTTTTGTTACACTATTTGTGATTGATGCCACCAAGAGCATGGCGAACAAGAGCACATTGTTTGCAACTTGTAAAAATAATAGATGTGCTCGGTGTACTTCACTTTGTTCTATCTCATCTTTGTTGTGTTTACTTACTAAAGTATGAAGAAGGTTAGCACCGGAAGGTGCCGGGAGCAGAAAGGGAGACGAGAACTTCACCCAGCAAAGCTAATTTACCACAGCACTGAGCAAGCTGCCATGCATTATTATCAGCCAATTATATTTGGTTTCCATGCATAGGGAATCATGGGTCATCATTAGAGCCGGAGGGAAACAACAGACACGTTATTACAATATGAAATTGCACCATTACCGTGACTCTAATTAATTGTGCGTATTAAAGGTGATGTGTTTCTTTTTGTTTCCTTCAAATCTGGTTTTGCATGACGACTTGAGTTCCTGATCAGGAGCTATGATTACAATCAAATCTTTGGACTGTAGCGGTGATGAATTCGTTTGTTTTTTAGCCCTGAGAGATGCGGACACGTTCTGAAATATAGCTGTTTCGCTGTTGGAAACAATTTCCTCATTTATCTTGAACAGCAATTTTGACTCTGTAATAAATGTCTTGAGCACCTGTATGAGTGAGTCTTCAAACCCACAAATGGAAAATGTGGTTCTTTTAGAAAAAAAAAACAAGTTTATGATGGAGATCTCCGATTTAGTCTGGTCTGGAACTGTGGGTAATGCATGGCAGATGAGGACGCAGCTGAAGAGCCAGCTGGTCCCGAATTTCGGCTCTCCCACACCTAATACCCCTACAGCCCCACTCTACTGAGGCAGGAAAACAAATTACAGAACGCTTTTCACCAGACAGAGACATCTCTTATGAAATCCGAACAATGCTAGACCCCAAAATGAGACGGTTGAGAGCCTCACTTTGGACTGGCCACAACCAGAAAGCATTTGGTTATTTTCTGTTTATAGTGTAGTGTTGAATTGGTTTAATGTCTAGCAGTCCAATTGGCCAGTCCTTTGGTTGCCTGATTCTGGGCTTCAGATGGCAAACTGGTGCAGCAACAAAGCCTCTCGATTAGAAATTGGTACAATTTTGCTGCATTAGGGTCAGAAATGGTGTTATTGCTTTTCTTATGAGAACTGGGATACTGTTGCATCCTATTGACCATGTAGCAAGAGCATAGCAACTGGAATCCACTTTAGCTTCACAACCATACTGTGTTTCCTTCAGGAAATGCACTTTTCTATTTATATTATTTTAGTATTATATCATGTGTACATATATTATGAGTCTATGGATGCAGATGCGATTTCAGACACTCGTACATGGACATTAAGTGGTGCGTACCTGTACTTGTGAAGACTCGGATGATTAGATACGTACTTCAGATGGTGGTCAAACTAAAAAAAAAAATCCCCATGAGCAGCCAAACTTCACAGTGATTGCTGGTAAAGAAATACCTTAGTTGGACCAATGACCCCAAACCACAGTAATGCCATTATTATTTCAGCATACAAGTTTAAGACCTGAAAGCAAGGAGTTAAACTATTTCCGTCTAAGACACAGCATTGCTCTTTCATCTTTTCTATGTAGACCTTCTGTCAAGTTAGGTATTTGCAAGCTTTTTGGAAGTGTCTTGTTCAACAACAGCTGAGACTGTGATTCTGTCTGAGACTAGAAAGGGAACACTGTAACATCTTTATCTCTCTTGAACAGCGCTGACATTTTGTTTGAACAGACAACAAAACGATGTTTGTTTTCACCTTTTACCATCTTGTCCAGCTTGTTTGTTGTACAGCTTAAAACCTACTGCTTTCCTATAAAGCTCTCTGGAGCACTTCTGACCCAACATAGAACTGGTGCTTCAGGAGGTCAAACTCTAACTCAGCCTTTTAGAAATAACTCTGAGGGCTAGAGCAGAGCTACGGGCATCTCTGGACCCCTTAAGACTGGACGTTAGTGGATGCTGTGAACAGATCCTCAGTACAACCGTAATAGGCCACTCATTGACAAAACAACAGCTGGTCCTATAAATGCTTGAATGGTGATAAATCTGGCAACCTTGCAGGCCAAGGAAGTGTTACAAACAAAGGACGCCCTGCCATGAGAGGCAACATGTGGCCACAGGATGCCCTGCACATATCGCTGAGTTGTTAGTGTCCCTTGTATCACTACTAGAGGCGACCGACTGTCATATGTCATGGCTCCTCAGATCATCACACCAGCAGTTGATTCACTGTGTTGCTCCACAGCAAAGGCAGGATTGAAGTGCTCACCAAGTGGCCTCCATACTTGAACCCAAACAGAACCTGGATTCGTCACTAAAGACGATGCGTATCCAGTCCCTAGCAGTACAGGTTTATCGTTTGACACCCCTGCAAATGAAGGCGACGTTGGCTGGTTGTCAATGGCAGGACACCTTATGGGTGCCATGACAGCAGATTTCCTTCTTCTAAGCTCCTGAAAATGGAAATGGGCAGAGACAGGGGTTTGTAGTGAAGGTGCTCCCTGTGTCTGGATGGTGGATAACGAAACTGTGGGAGCTGATCGTGGTTGTCGGCATATCAAACTATCCTCTCTACTGGTGATCTGTCTGGGCCATCTGGAGCCTGTTCACTGAGTGTGTGTGTCCCCATAAAACCACTGCTCCTAACATCTCCTAACCCAGTCGAAATGGCCATCCTGCTTCTCTCAGTCCAATGATGCTCCCCCTCTCAAAGTCTGTCAACTGGGAAAAAATGTCTCTGAGTGCTTCAACGATCTCTCACCACTACCCAAAAGTAGCATCTGAGAGCCTTTTTATATGGCAGCACCATAGGGGAAGCACTTTTACGGCCCCTGGTGTGTAAGACCACAACTGTAATCATTTACATATCTGCCTGAGACAGAACTGCATGCCGAGTTTTTCAGCAATCTCACATTTCCATCTGGGTGTGTTATTTTTTTTGTAACTGTATATATCAGTAAATCCAGAGTTGCATTAAGACGAAGGCCGGCCAGTTTCCGCTCAGTATTCACAGCTCGACTGCAGTCAGATGAAATGATTGATGTGGAATCATTGCTGGAGTCGTGCTCCTGAACTCTCTGTATGGATTCTGGATTTTTATAGATTGTCTCACTTCATATCTGGCTTGATGGTAATCTTTTCCCAATTATGTTCTCATTACGGTTCAGCTCAGATAGAATTAAACATGTCAGCTGGGTGAAACATTCAGAGTTTGGTAATTAAAGCGTGATCAATTGGAAAGCGGGGAAATAACTTGGCAGCGCAGGATGTCATCAGACGACCTGCTCATTTTGTTTTGTCTGTTGAAATCGTTATGACACTGAGATGAGCCAAATGCAGCAAAAAAAAACACACGAGTGTTTTATATTAGTGTTTTCTCAAAGATGTTTATTCATCTTTATCCAGATATGGATGGAGGTCGCGTATTCTTTCTAAATGATTCCCCTTTTCTTTTGCCAATGGTCATAATATGGGATATTATCATTTAGTCAGCATAGAGTGGAAGAAAATAAATAAATTTTGGTGTCCACATACTTTTGTACAGCTTGTTCACTGTAGGTCTGGGCTGAACGCCAAGATGCTTTTCCAGTCTTTTTTTATATTACGGTTTGGCCATGGCATCCTCTCAAATCCGTCACTGCTCTGCCACATGGTGTATGAAGTCCATCCTCGTTAGGCCGTTTGTTTATCCTTAATGAAGTCTTAAACACTGAGAGAAATATTGAACTGTGTATTTTTTAACGGCTTGATGTTTAGCCAGAGCTGCAGTTGGGTAATTCATGCTTAATGTAAAACTCATCAAGTCTTATGCCAGCAGTATAAAATTAAATAAATCCCGTGGAAACTGTGGCTTGCAGTTTGATTGTTGATACTGTAAACATTCATGAGACACAGCAGGTGGTCGTTCGTTTATCTTCAGAATCCATTCTAGCCTGATCACACGTTCACTCAGTCTTATCTAAAGGCAGTTTGGACGAGCCAGTCCACACAATGGCATGTTGTTGGGTGCTTACAGTGAATTGAATTAGTTTATATTATAATTAATTCACAAACCATCTTAATAAAGGCTGAGGCAATTATATATGGTATTTATACCCCTGGCTAAAACAAATCTAATGGTGGCCTAAGACTTTTGCACAGTCCTGTACGTACAGCGTAACGTCCGCTTGATTCCGTGATCCGATAAGGTTAATATTAGGGGTGTAACGATGCAGAAATGTTACGATGTGCGACGTCGAGTTGGATTGTGTGTTCTTGTTTATTACGCCGTCTGGTGCAGTTGCATTTTTGAACACCAGAGGGTGCAATCGTACGTCATGCTCACATATCCCGTAAGTGAGACTCCTCATTTGTTATTTGCAGGGGACTTTTTGTTTATGTTTTTATACAATAAATGTACATGTTATTTTGGGTTGTTATTCTTCAGAAATAAAGGAAAGTGTTCACGCTGTGTTATTTGAGATATGGTGAAGCTGCAATAGAACATTTTGTTTACGATTTTAAACCTCTTTCTCTTAATTGCAGGGGAACAAAGTGTTTTGTTGTCGTTATCTTTGTTTTTAAATAACTTGTACAAAAAAAGTTCATTGCTTTGCATCAATTACATTTCAGAAATAAAAAAGGAATGTCTTTTATGGAATGTAACTTGAAATTGAATGCACTTCATTTTCTGAAATACAACAGAAAATACATTGCTTTGTCACAAAAGACCCATATACAAGGTTCTCATTCCATTAATGTGTTTTTCCTAAGGGTGTGCAATATGGACCAAAAATGATATCTCAGTATTTTCCAGGATTGTATCCATAATGATAATTACACTATACTTTGGCAGTGTATATTCTGGCTCTAAATTATTCAGACATTGTTTGAACCAATCTCTCTGAACCGCCTGAATTTGCAGTGTCTTTTGTGATGTAATTGGACACGCCGTTTATGTCTTGCCATCTGTTGCTTTTCTTGTGTGTAAGGCTTTTTTTTGCAGAATGATCCTCTAAGGTTTGTTGAGTGGACAGCTGACTTCCAAAGTTTGTCCTAATCTTCATATTCTGCACAGTGGTTAGTTCACAGATGCCAACAAAAGTTATATATCCAGCCGTTTTTAACGGCAACCAATTTCTGACATAGTTTGCACATCGACGTCTTTTATGCAACAACCATCTTTACAAAGCCAAAACAGTTTAATGTTAAATGTCATTTCGTATTAAACGTATTAATTAGGTAGCTTAGCTTCTAGATTTTAAGCAGCTCAGGTCCCTTTTTGAGTTTTGGTCCTCCCAAGATTTTTTTCTTATACCATTTTGGGAGTTTTGCCTGCGAATGTCACCCCAGGCTTGCTCAGTGAGGGCTGTGTGACTAGATTTTTGTAAAGCTGCTTTGACACAATGCTCCGCTATTAAAAAATAAATTTGATTTGGACTTTATTATTAAGCGGTCATGTAAAGAGCATTCTTCGATCTAGATGTCATTAAGAAGAAATCCCATAAAGAGATGGAGTTTAGCGCAGCAATACCATTTCTAGGGTTGCCAGGTTCTCATATTATTTCTTTTTTTGGTCTTTTTTCCATAGATCTGATGCTTATTTTTCTAGCAGGATCTGGCAACCCTGGAATTAAACACAGCATCTACCAAACAGCTAACACTTTTGGGGAAACCGAGATACAGTTGATCAATATATGCTCAAGGAAATAAAAAACTTTGTTATTTAATGATTGAGTTTCAAGTTTATGTCATGTTTTTCTCTGAGATTATCGGCTGTTTGCGAAGTAGAAATCCGACTATTGCCGGAGTCATATAAACCCAAAGCGTGTAAAGTCGGTGATCGGATTACTGGCAAAATCTGATTTCTGGAAGGTAAACAGTTTGTTTTATAGTGGGTTAGGTCAATAATATATCCCATACATTATATTGTGAATTTCAATTGTTATATCTATTGAAATACTTGAAATTGGTAGCTTAGATTCCAAAAGTATTGTTTTGCAATGGAAGAAATTAGTATATTAAACAATAAACCATTTTTGTGATGACGTACTTGATTACTTTGTCATTAAATAAAGCCGTGGTTTGAACCTTTGTCCCTGGAGCCGTGCAGCAAAAACTCTGCTTGCCATGGCACGTTAAAATCAGGTGTAAATTGCACCGCGAAGCATCTGTAGTTGCTTTGTTAAAAACAAGAAGAAAATAAGAAGTGTAGATATGAGCGCAGAATGCTGACTCTGCGCTGAAGCTTGGAATTGATCGGCGTCCGTTCTGCGTGTCTGCTTCGCCGATAATACGCCTAACACGCTTCACTTCATTCATTTGCATACAGGATCGGCGTGACCTCGTGACCCTCGTGAGCGATGGCCCTTCCCCGCTATCATTTTTCTGCGTTCGAGTCGGAGGAAAGTTGATTTTGGGAGTCCATGCCGCTGCTGTACAAGATTAATGAAGGCGTGCCGTCGGGGTGAGACGCGCCCTTCCACCGGCAGGTGATTTATGAACAGCCTCCGGTGCATGAGCTGTAATTTGAGCAGGGTTTGTTTTTGCCCGTGGAGATGGAATTTTTTAAATTTGGTGATTGATAATCCCACTCTGCCCTTCACTAGATCACAAAAGAGGAGGACACAAGAAAGCGGTCTGTTGCTTTACTGCCTGATGGTGATGATAAAAAGAGGAGCCTCTGTAACAGATTGAGCGCCGAGCTAATAAATAATGTAATTTAAGAAATAAATCATCCTTTAGTACCCCACGAGTGGTCTGGGGAAAATGTTTGTTTGCTTTTCTTTTTCATTTCCTCTTCATCTCTGACCTAAGCGTTCCTACTTGACTTCAGAATGATTGGCACCTTTGGTAAATAGCAGTTGCGAGAAAAGATGCAATGAATGAGAATGTAATTCTAATTTTCATTCTGACAATGATTCAAAAACGTCGGGGATCCTCTGTGCCAAGCGCTCCTTTCAGCTAATTTGCGATTTCAGAGCCTTTTATGTACAAGCAGCTCATTTGAGGATCTCTTTGATGCCTCTGACGTGCCGTGAAACAGGACAAACCATGGCGGAATAGTTCTAGTGCCATTCTGGGAACTTGCTAACCCCTCGGGCCGTGTGTTCAAAGCTTGCCGAAATGTGAACAGATGCATGTTTTGTCCAAGTCATGGTCTCGTATGAGCTTTGAAACAATTCACTTTGGAGCTGAATGGAAGGCTCATTGGTTTGCCATGCTGTGGAGGATATGACTGGCTGGAGGAAATGGACTCTTTGACCTCTACAAACCGGGCAGGAACATGCTCTTGCTGATGTCTGAGTCTGTTTTTAAGAAGGACATGTCTAAAGTTCTTTACTTGCATACTTCAAGTAAAAGTACCACAGTGCTACTTGAAAGTTTGTGAACCCTTTAGAATTTTCTAGATTTCTGCATAAATATGACCTAAAACATCATCAGATTTTCACACAAGTCCTAAAAGTAGATAAAGAGACACCAGTTAAACAAATGAGACAAAAATATTATACTTGGTCATTTATTTATTGAGGAAAAATGATCCAATATTACATATTAGTGGCAAAAGTATGTGAACCTTTGCTCTCAGTATCTGGTGTGACCCCCCCTGTGCAGCAATAACTGCAACTAAACGTTTTCCTGTAACTGTTGATCAGTCCTACTCACCGGCTTGGAGGAATTTTAGCCCATTCCTCCGTACCAGAACAGCTTCAGCTCTGGGATGTTTGATGGGTTTCCTCACATTAGCTGCTTGCTTCAGGTCCTTCACAACACATTTCCATTGGATTAAGGTCAGGACTTTGACATTCCAAAACATGAACTTTATTCTTCTTTAAAACCATTCTTTGGTAGAACGGCTTGTGTGCTTAGGGTCGTTGTTTTTCTGCATGACCCCACCTTTTCTTGAGATTCAGTTCATGGACAGATGTCCTGACATTTTTCTGATATAATTCTCTGATATCATTCAGAATTCATTGTTCCATCAATCAATGATGGCAAGCCGTCCTGCCCCAGATGCAGCAAAACAGGCCCAAACCATGATACTACCACCACCATGTTTCACAGATGGGATAAGGTTCTTATGCTGGAATGCAGTGTTTTCCTTTCTCCAAACACCATTGTTGTTCACTGTTCTTCTGATGGTGGACTCATGAACATTAACATTAGCCAATGTGAGAGAGGCCTTCAGTTGCTTAGAAGTTACCCTGGGGTCCTTTGTGACCTCGCCAACTATTACACGTCTTGCTCTTGAAGTGATCTTTGTTGGTCGACCACTCCTGGGGAGGGTAACAATAGTCTTGAATTTCCTCCATTTGTACACAATCTATCTGACTGTAGATTGGTGGAGTCCAAACTCTTTAGAGATGGTTTTCTAACCTTTTCCAGCCTGATGAGCATCAACAACTTTTTCTGAGGTCATCAGAAATCTCCTTTGTTCGTGCCTAAATGCACTTCCGCAAACGTGTTGTGAAGAGCAGACTTTGATAGATCCCTGTTCTTTAAATAAAACAGGGTGCCCCCTCACACCTGATTGTCATCCCATTGATTGAAAATACCTGTCTCTAATTTCACCTTGAAATTATTTGCTAATCTTAGAGGTTCACATACTTTTGCCGCTCACTGTTAGGTAATATTGGATCATTTTCCTCCATAAATAAATGACCACGTATAATAGTTTTGTTTCATTTAACTGGGTTCTCTTTATCTACTTTTAGGACTTGTGTGAAAATCTGATGTTTTAGGTCATATTTATGTAGAAATATAGCAGATTCTAAAGGGTTCACAAACTTTGAAACACCACTGTACTAGTACAAATAGAATGATAAAAGCAAATGCTACTAAATGTTCTCAAAGTAAAAAAAAGTGAAATTATTTCTCTAATAACTTTCTAACTCGTATTTTCAAGAGGATGTCTTTTATTGAGGGTAAGAGGTACAGATCTATGACACTGAGGCTACATAATGGTTTGTACAGCAACTACATGAATCATCTGAAAAAAACACAGAAATTACATTCATCATCTTTTATAAATGTACTGCTTTTTCTTTTCCAGGGTGGCCTGATTGCTCTTCTCCTGCTCATCCTGCTCTTTACTCTGGTGCTGTACACTCGTCAGCGTTGGTGTCGACGCCGTCGGGCTCCTCAGAAAAGCGCCAGCACCGAGGCCACCCATGAAATCCACTACATCCCTTCAGTTCTGCTCGGACCACCCCAAACCAGGGACGGGTTCCGGACACCTCGATCCCACCAGCATGGCTCGGTCATCGGCATGGCCATACGTGAGACACCCATCCTGGATGACTGCGACTGTGAGGACGATGAGCAGCCCGGAGAGCTGCTGGACGGAAAGGTCCAGCTGGATGATGATTTTTTCAGCCAGGGCACTCGGAGCTTGGACAGCCTGGGAAAAGGAGGATGTGATGCCAACCATAAACACAGTCTGGACAGCAGAGGTGAGAAATGGCTGGACTTTTTGTGGGCTGGCTGGGTGGTTTGATGGAGCATTGATTTGATTTGATTCCTCTTGAGATATATTGATGACAAATACATTTTGGTGTTGAGGTGTTTATGAAATTGCGAAAGTTACAAAATCCTTCTGAGGGAATTTGATGTTCTGGGTAACATTTTGGGTCCAGGCAGCCAGGTGGACGATAATTAAGCAATAATACACTTGAGATTCGAGCTGTAACATGAGATATTGGTTCCGGTGTACTGGTCTTCGGCATCTCATGTTACAGCATGAACCTCAAGTGATTTTATTGCAGTTATACCACAGTTACTTTCTTGAGGCTTATTGTTAGATTTCAAGATAAAGAAGACAGAAATAGTCGATTTGTTCCTCAGCGTTGTTGGAGGTAAAATGGTTCCATTCTGTCATTTCCCCCGCTGCTAAAACATCATCATCAGACTATGCGCTTCAGTCCATAGTCGAGGAATAGAATTTATTTAAAAACTGTTTATTATACAGAAGATAAACACAAATATATCAATTGATAAGCTTTAGGTTATTTAAAAAGAAGGTTTATTTCCATTCAGTAAATAAATGGGTCTGATTTGTAAGGCAGGCTGTTACTAAGGTACATTATTCTACCAACAGAAGCAAATCAGAGTGAGATTCCGGTGTTATAACCAAAGCACAGGATCCCATTATAATTTCCGTTACTCAATTAGTGATTCTAAATTTGTTTGATGAAGCTAGAGAAAGAAAGAAAAATAAAAAAAACTATAGAAAGAAAGAAAGAATGGCTAAAGAGAATACTGAGAAAGAATGAAAGAAAGAAAGGCTATCAAGAATACTAAGAAAGAAGAATACTGAGTAAGAAAGAAAGGCTAAAGGGAATGCTGAGAAAGAAAGAAAAAGAAAGAAGTCCATACCTGCCTGCCTGTTATAATTTAAATGAGTTAGATAAAGCTCTTAATGTGAATGTTCTGAGTCAGAAATGTTAGGGTTCTAGATCATCAGCAGCTTGGTCGGGTTAATTAGAGCGGGACTTACTAGATCCATGAGTGAACCACTGATCAGCCGTGGTTGGTGTTTAATGAAAGACGCTGAGTTTAACACCAGCAAACGATGTAAAGAAGATAAGAAAGAATGGAGCTGATGGAACCGACGAAGC
The DNA here is from genome assembly GCA_025084515.1 of Ancistrus triradiatus. Classification (NCBI taxonomy): domain Eukaryota; kingdom Metazoa; phylum Chordata; class Actinopteri; order Siluriformes; family Loricariidae; genus Ancistrus; species Ancistrus triradiatus. Next base: position 1,048,575 of record JAJAGP010000048.1, on the reverse strand, counting down.
TGCTGATGCTGTATAACCCTCCCGTAACATTTCTGACTAATTCATTAAATCAAAACCAGGTAGAAGCTGATTCATTTACATTTACATTCACAGCATTTAGCAGATGCCCTTATCCAGAGCGACTTACAATTGGTACAGTCTTACAATCCAAACAATTGTGGGTTAAGGGCCTTGCTCAAGGACCCGACAGTGACAGCTTGGCAGAGGTGGGATTTGAACCCTGGACCTTATAGGCCAGAGTCAAGTACCTTAACCGCTAGTCCCAGTTCAGTTCATTTTTGGTGATGGGACTAAAACTGATCCTCAGTCTCGTTGCTCTTCATTCCAGCTGTCAAGCCATTAAGAGTCCAGGACCTTTTGATTTACTCTACTGACTTTCGTTTATCACCCTTTCCAGCTTAAATCCAAGTTCTGGTTTGTAAGGATGATGAACTTTAATAGCTTCATCATCTTCTTCTCAATGTTACCTGAGAGCTCTGGTTGTGGTGGGATTGGGGATTTATTTATCTTGCAGGAGAGCCTTTGAGAGTGAGGGTTGTAGGTCTCGTATCTTTCATGGATGGGAAGTTTTGTTAATTGGAAGCAGCGTTTAGTTGGTTATGTGTATCGGAGTAGCTCTAATGGTCAAATGGTGTGAAATATACCTTTCTCTGGTGTGTATTTAAAATTTTAATGACGTTGAAGCAGGTCCTACTGAGGCTTTTACCCACAAGGTGTGCATTCAGTATTTATAGCATGATTAGCCCCATGGCATTTTCACACAGAGACCCTTTGAATGTTCAGCGATGCCCTTTCAGACCAGCATGCCATTTGGGACACTGGCAAGATGAGTCCGTGTTTAGCCAGACCTTCACGAAACATGCTTACAATTCCACAAATGCCACTACAATATCCACAATCATCCTCATCTTGACACTTCATTAAATCAGGTGACGGGAGGCACAGTGGCATTTATAGTGACACATGACATATTTGAGTGCATCGAGGGAGTTGAATTTTAAGTCACCTGCCAAGCGAAGGCTAATTACAGCCATTGACCCACATTTTTTACAGTGAGACACAGGACTGGAGAGCCAGAGAAAGAAGCTTATTGACACAGCACTGATGAGCTGGTTTAGATGGTCCCTGATGGAGGAGTGTGAAGGCCAGTGAGTTGAATGAGAAGCCGGTAGCATAGCAGCTCTGTACTGAGAAAAGCTTTGCATCTGGAATTAAATCATAAAGCAAAAGTCAACAGGTTTGGGATTTTTTTTTGTTCTGTGGAAACTCAAGCCGGATATAAAGGTCAAGGTTCTTGAACCCATGCTTTATTTAATCGGTTTGAATCACCGTTTGCAGTCCTGCTCCTTTTGTTCCACTGTAGTCGATTGTACGTAGATCAGTAGATCAGTCTGTTGTAAGCCTGGGCAATAGATTTTTGCAATACAAAAAGAAAATATAGATTTGGATAAGTGTTACAATTCTATCACTTATAGAAGAGCTCTGGTGAGACCTGTGCTTAAGTTTTTGTTTTGCTTTAGCATTGTAATACAGAATTCCTTACAGCTACAGCAAACAACCGAGAGCTGGTGCAAAACACAGCAGCAAGATGCACTAGAAAGGGAAATGTTTGTGCAGACTGATGGGAGTATTTAGGCTGCGGCTGGATAGTTTGGTTTGAGTAATATGAGAGTAACAATGGAGAAATATATTATTTCTGTGCTCTGCCTTTGGGAAAAACACTTCTGGGTTACAGTTTAGGTTATACGTTCTTTGCTAGGATTTTGTCGTTATCGATAATTAGACGATACTTTGGCAGTGTATGTCTCGTGTCTACAGTATGTTATTTGAGTCTCTCTCAACGTCCTAAATTGGCACCATGTCTTACTCGATATAATCGGTGACAGCATTTGTTACGTCTTGCCATCTGTTGCTTTTCTTGTCGTAAGGTTTGCTGAGTGTGTTTTGGTGCTGCTACCTTGGCAAGTTTAAGCCTTCTGTGGACAGCTGACTCCCGAAGTTTGTCCCATGATTCATATTCTGCTAGGGTCAGGTATCATTTGCATTATATCAATTCCCATTCCGATTCTGCTTACTGATTCCAAGTTTCAATTCCAAAATGATGAAAGGAAGGTGCCCAATGTTTAGGTATAAAGAAAATCTTTGAAATCTTTGAATCTTGAAATATTTGAAGCATAAAATGCGTAACTGATAAGAGGAATCTAAATAATTTTTTGAACAGCTACCCAGTTTTTGGAATTTTGGAATTGGAATATGTGGCTGATGTACTCAATAATGTCAGCTCACAAATCATAGATACAATCGTAGAATACACTTATCGCAGACCTTTAATCTACAGTCATGCTAAATATTGTAATTCTATGTCGAACTGTGTGTGTGGCGTTAGCTTTACCAATAAATAAATCAAAACAAGACATGGTTTAAGAAGTGAAAAACAACATGGCAGTTATAACAAGGCCCATACTTGGGAAGAAAATCATATTACATGAATTTTAGCATCAGCACACTGACTGCCTGTTTCCTGGGGGATTGAATCTAAACTGTTATCACGTGTTTTTGATTCTGCTTGTGCTTACCGAACCTTGTTTTAATAACACTCAGTAATATCATTATCCGTATTCTAGATTTTTTTTGTTGTTGTTGTTTATAATGCTTTAAGGAGATATGAATGAATATTTCAGGCTTCAACTATTACTGATTGTTTTTAGTCTTGTAATTCATTTTATTTACGTGACTGAACTGTTTTAACTGTCCATATTTCACTTATTTATTCCTAAGAAGAAAAAAAAAAGATGAGCGAGTTTTCTGTGTATCAGTTTCAGTGTGAATCAAGTTAAGTCAAGTCAAATTTATTTATATAGCACTTTTGACAATGTAGCATTGTCTCAAAGCAACTTTACAATTTTCGATTTTCTTCTAATATCTATGGCCAATCCCAAATAGAGCAAGACTAGAGCAACAGTGGAAAGGAAAATCCCTAAACCTTATGAGGAAGACACCTTGAGAGGACCAAGACTCAAAAAAGGACCTGACCTGCTTGGGCGGCTTAGATGATATATGTAAGAATGAAACTAATTTATCGAATCATATAAGCCTGTAGTAATAGTTATATTAAATATGCGTATCAGCATTATTTGGTCCACAGAGTCACTTTAGGATCTTGAGTCCTCGGCAGGAAAGAGGGAAAGCAAAAGGCAAAGCTCCAGTGAGCAAAAACTGGACCAGTGAGTTGGAGAAACATGACCTGGTCAGATAATGCTGATGGGGTTGTGGTGGAGGTGGTTGGGTCATGACTTGGTTTAACTTGCTGTTTTCTCGTGATACCTGTGGATGGATGTTCGGATAGTAGGGACTACCTAGATTTGTGACGAATTGTGACTGATTGAGTTCTTCCCTTCATGGCAGCTGATTACCCTACGCACTTTCAGGGTCATATAGTCACCGATTGGTTCTTGGTCTTCACAGTGCTCAGAGCTTAATCCTGTAGAGCATCTCTGGGACAAGGTATCTCATTGGTGGCAACAGCAAGAAGCCTACATGGGTCAGTATTGCTGCAGAAAGATTTCAGCACCTAGGAAATCTATACCATGACAAAGTGCTGCGGTTAGAAACGCCATCCAACATGTAGTAGATGGGTCTGTAGTAAAGTGGCCACTCAGTGTATGGTATAATGTATGAAAGATGCTTTGTAAGTGATATTTTGGGGCAATAATCCTCCAGACTATACAATGTTCATAGTCTGAACCTTGTCCTCTTCTGATTGGTGCTAGGATTTAGTAACTGACATTTATTGCTGTTGCTGAGCAAGTTTGCGTGTCTATGAAGCTTATTAATGGAATTTACGCAAAAAAATACCGAACATACCATTTTATTTGGCCCCAATATCAAAGGTGAGGCCAAATTACAGCTGGGAATGGATCGACAGCAAGCCGAGGTCAAGCTCAATTTCACCCCGGATCAAAAATAACAGAAAGGTGAAACTAAAGACCTCCTTTGACGTAGCACCTCTGTAACCTTACTGACATTTTTACACAAATTTTACAAACCGTTTCTTTACACCATATAGCAAATCACGGTGGCTTTTCTGTTTTTGTGGAGACTCCTCGTGCCATCCTGAATTATGCATGGCCTAAAGTTAAACGCTCCCCTCTCCTCTGGATGGCCCTGGTCTGACCCTGGTATTTATCGCTCTTGGAAAAGCAATTTGGTTGTGCCGTCCTGGGAGACCCGATTTGTCAGTATAGACAGAGATGTGAGACAGACAGACAGGGGGTTAGGATATCAGTGGGAGTTCTTTAATTGTTTTGTTTTGGTTTGGTTCGCCGGCTGGAGAACTCGTTTATTATTTATCCGTCTGTCATGTCTGATACAGAAACTTTCTCTGTGATCTTAACTCGCTAAATCACCCACTCTGACAGAGCTCAGGTCCAAATCCTGAGATAAATATGAGCATTTATATCATATCTGAGGTTTGTTTGTACACACACTTGGAGGTTACTTCCAGCCTTTGCAAGTGGAGTTTTACTCCCCTGTAAATAGCCTCTTTCCGTCAGCTCCTGAATTAATACAGAATTGGAATAAACACATAAAAGTGACAGCTGATAGCATGGAAACAAATGAGAACAGCTTTATGTATTTCCTTACACATTTATGCAGACTGTGGTTTGCTCAGTAACAGCTTGCAGACTAATTTTGGCGTTCTGGTAAGCAGAATTTTAGGATTGTCCTGTACATGCAAGGTACTATTCTTTCTGTAGTGTTAGCTAAATTAAGGCACTTCAGAAGACAACTACTTTCCAACTGGCTAGATTCTAATCTGCAAAAATGTAGGGTGTTTTCACACCTGAAAGTCCAAACCAAGGTTCGAACCTAGGTTCCTCGTTTTGTTACCTTGAAGACATTTGGTTGGTTAGTTCGGGTTTCACATTGTAGTTTAGTGAGCTACCTAAAGAATGGGGCTGCATTTTGAGAAGTGAACAAACGTTTGATTTCTTGCCACTTTCGGAAGCATTTTCAATGGCACTGAGCACATAGTAGATGCTGCTGTAGCTTGGGAACTTCACCACCTTAATGGGCGAGTGCCCAGAATGCTATTCAGGTTATAAAAAGGAAAATTGTCCTTCCCATTTGATGACAATCCACATGTCTGGTGCCACTGCACACCTTTATAGTGCTGCCACAGTTTCTTTAAGTTCGGGTGACAATAGCCCATCTCAGCCGCTACTATCTTTCTTCAGCAGTGAAGAGGTTTCCATTAAAAGAAAAGTTGAACAAAAATATTTCTGTATGCTGTCATTTATAAATTTTTATAAGACAGAAAATTAATTGGAATAGGCCAAAATTTTAATATATAAGAAAATGTTTCCCAGTTGTTTTTAATGTGAGACCAAAACATGAGGCTGGATGCTCTTGTCCTCAGGTCACTTCTTGGTCATCTTCACATTGTGAGCAGGAGTGTTGTCTTAGAAAAATAACATGATCGTTCCTCTTTAGAAATCAGCTTTTTGATGTTCCTGTACTCCAAAGTATTCATTGACTTTTCACAATGCAGCAGCTCACTGGTACCAGCAGCTGAAAAGGCTCCCCACACCATAACACCTTTAACTCCATGCTTACTGGAAGTAGAGATTCATGCACTTTTGTGTCTTTGATTTTTGAATCACGATTCTGCTGAACCACTCGGAATCAAACTTTCCACATTCTGCCAGAGACTCCATTCTGTCCTTTATGTTTTTCTCAGTCGTCACTTGCTTTTTATCACGTCTTCTGGACTCAACCTGCATTAGACAGCCTTGTTGTTATTGTCCTTCTCCAAAGGCTCTTCTTTTCTGCTGAGGTCTTGGCTTCTGCCTGCTTTGGTTCTGGTGTTTAAATGTCTGGAGTGGTTGTGTGGGGACAGCATGATGCTTACTCTCATTAAGCCATAGTTAAACCAGCAGATTTTGAAATCTGGAGACTTTGGCGATAACATCGGCCTTTATCCGAAGGATAAAGGATGAAGATCCTTCTAAGTGACGTGGACAAACAGCAGGGGTCTGGCCTTGAATAAATCATTAAGCCGACTCTCTTGGCGTCGCGCCTGCACTCGGAGCTGGGATGTTATGCATTCATTACCGCTCCTGTTAATTCCCATCTCCGAATATTTGCATCGTGACCTTGTCGGTGTCTTATCTTATAAACCGGAGAAGTAATGAGATCAAAGATTCATAAAAGCACGCTTCTTACCAACGGGCTTAATTGGCTCTTAAAATCCTAGCCTTTAATCGTTATGTTTTAGGTCCTTATTTATTTAGACACTGAATAAACAGCAGTATTAAAGTATATTTAACGGCCATATTGCATTTTATCACCACTTTCAAGATGTATGGAGAATCTCAACATGGTTTACCAGCAGTTCACTGACTGAAGTCGGATTGATTCTAACTGATACGATCCTACAATAATAGCAACAGAGCTTAATTAAGGATGCAACAGTCACAGCATGGCGAGGTGGTATTTGAACCCTGAATCTTCAGCCTTACAGTCCAGTACTTCATTATTATTATCATTTACATACTTCCACAACATTTACATTGGATTAAGGTCAGTCCTTTGACTTGGCCATTCCAAAACATGAACTTTATTCTTCTTTAACCATTCTTTGGTAGAACGGCTTGTGTGCTTAGGGTCGTTGTCTTGCTGCATGACCCACCTTCTCATGAGATTCAGTTCATGGACAGATGTCCTGACATTTTCCTTTAGAATTCTCTGGTATAATTCAGAATTCATTGTTCCATCAATGATGGCAAGCCGTCCTGGCCCAGATGCAGCAAAACAGGCCCAAACCATGATATTACCACCACCATGTTTCACAGATGGGATAAGGTTGTTATGCTGGAATGCAGTGTTTTATTTTCTCCAAACTTAACGCTCTTCTTTTAAACCAAAAAGTTTTATTTTTGTCTCATCCGTCCACAAAACATTCTTCTAATAGCCTTCTGGCTTGTCCACGTGATCTTTAGCAAACTGCAGATGAGCAGCAATGTTCTTTTTGGAGAGCAGTGGCTTTCTCCTTGGAACCCTGCCATGCACACCATTGTTGTTCAGTGTTCTTCTGATGGTGGACTCATGAACATTAACATTAGCCAATGTGAGAGAGGCCTTCAGTTGCTTAGTTACCCTGGGGTCCTTTGTGACCTCGCCAACTATTACACACCTTGCTCTTAGTGATCTTTGGTGGTCGATCACTCCTGGGGAGGGTAACAATGGTCTTGAATTTTTTCCATTTGTACACAATCTGTCTGACTGTGGATTGGTGGAGTCCAGACTCTTTAGAGATGGTTTTGTAACCTTTTCCAGCCTGATGAGCATCAACAACTCTTTTTCTGAGGTCCTCAGAAATCTCCTTTGTTCGCGCCATGATACACTTCCACAAACGTGTTGTGAAGAGCAGATTTTGATAGATCCCTGCTTTAAATACAACAGGGTGCCCACTCACACCTAATTGTCATCCCATTGATTGAAAACACCTGACTCTAATTTCACTTTCAAATTAACTGCTAATCCTAGAGGTTCACATACTTTTGCCACTCACTAATATGTAATATTGGATCAATTTCCTCAATTAATAAATGACCAAGTATAATATTTTTGTCTCATTTGTTTAACTGGGTTCTCTTTATCTACTTTTAGGACTTGTGTGAAAATCTGATGATGTTTTAGGCCATATTTATGCAGAAACATAGAAAATTCTAAAGGGTTCACAAACTTTCAAGTACCACTGTATCTGATCTGATACGTATCTGATCTAGGACCACATGTGAATGGATTTGAAAAGATCAGATTTGCGTTTCTACACAAGTCTGGAAAAATCAGATTCAGAATCACATTATGGCAAAAAAACAGATTTGTGCCACTTCAGCCCAGTAATGTGAATGTAGCCTAAATCTACAATTAGTCCCCATGTTTTTTGCCAAACTAAACTTAACAAGGTGTGTCCAAAGAAACGTTCATCTGACCTCAACCTTAGTACCTGGAATTGTACTGGAACTGGAGAAACCGTCATGCTGTTAGGAGAGAAGGCCCTAAACCCCACTGTGAAGTATGGTGGAGGATCTGATGTTGCTCTGATTTTAGGATGCATGACACTGTGAACTTCATGAAGTACTGCAATATTTTAAATGAATGTCTCGCTGCCTTTATCATCCTCTAACTTTCACTGGAACTAATTGAAAATCACTGAGTGCGTTAAAGAAATGAGAGAAAAACTGTTTGTCTGCGGAGGCTCTTAATGTAATTTAAGGGCCATTCATTTAGAAGAAGACTTCTTGCTTTCCGCTTAAATTAAGACAGAGACGATGCCTTAATTACTAATTACTAAACAATGCCTGATTAGATTTGAAAGCAGTAATGGGGTGCTTTCTGTATCTTTACCTCTTGAAATAATGAATCCTAAGAGTACACCTCAACAGTGAGACTCTTACATATAAGCAGAATTGTTAATACAAAATGCGTTTCTGCTGTCTGTTTGCCGTCCTCTAAAGGTAATGGTTTTCTTTACAAAAACCGTGGAAGACCTTGATCTAGAGGTTAAAACATCTTTGGTTTAGCTGCAAAAGAAGCAAAACATATAGAGAGTGCTGTAAAAGGTTAGGAGAACCTTCCTGACAGACCTTCAGGGTATTAGAAAAGGTCTTCATAAATCTGTAAATGGCTGGAAAATTTAAGTTCATTGTGATGGGTTGAAGGCTTATTTATCTCGTCCCTCCAGGGGAAAGGGAAGAGAGAATGCTGCTATCTGGGCTTGTACAAATCTGTCCCGCTGATAACGGCTAAGCTATTGTCCACTACACGTTGGGGAATGGAAATGCCGAGCGGAAATTCCTCCTCTGGGAGATTTCACTTTGTCTTGTTTATTGCTTGTTTATCTCTCTAGAGCTGAATGATAGGAGAGTCTGCTAAAAGCTGCTCAGTGTTTGAAGACGAAGTCCATTAGGCTGTTTGCAGAGATTTCTGAAGTAGATATCAGAGTTACTGAAGGTAAATGCTGTACAGCCAAAAATATAAAGACTCGCCCTCTAATTAGTGGTCTCTTATTTCAGCTACACTCACTGTAACGTCTTAATGTGACCTTAAGTGTCTCAACATTTACACCACTTAGCAGATGCCCTTTTCCAGAGCTGCTCACAACTGGTACAGTTTCACAATTCAAGCAGTCGTGGGTTAAAGGCCTTGCTCAGTGGCATCACAGAAGTACCCTAACTGCTAGGCCACCACAGTCTTCAGGGCTTATGGTACCAAAAACTAATGAAGAATGAAGGCTAGTATGGAAGCAAATGGACAAACTCCATAACCCCTTTTTTTGCATGTAGGTCGTTTGTGGGTGTTCGCCAACTTCTGGCAATATGGGGTAGAAACTCCTACACAGCAAAGCATTTGTACTGTGAAAAGTTCTGAAAAGCCCTGAAGACAGAGCGAAGGTCAGCTTCAAATGATGATCTCATATCATATCTCTGAAAACTCTTAGGACAATGAACACTGTCCTGCCACTGGTTGTCCTGGCCCTAAGGCTCCTCGCATAGCGTGTAAGTACTTTTTGAGAATATTCAACAATTTTCCATCTCTGTCTGGCAGATATGGCCTTCCATAAGAAGCCCGGTTCCTTGCCTCTGGACATAATCTCTCCAGGGCTTTTTTTAGGAAGACTTGAGTCCTATATTTAGTTATGGAGGTAATTCATCATTGCCTTACAGAGAACTATTTAGATTCCACACACAGTATGAGCTAAATATCAAACTAACGTTATTGGAAAAAGGTTAATTTGTTCCAACATTTTCTAAGCAAGCATGAGATATTTGAGGTTCTTCTGTCTGGCTTTATTGTAGGACTGGCTCTGCTCTTTATGATTACTAATGATCTCCAGCTTCTTGATGATTCTGGCATGTCTTGGTACTTATTTCACCTTACCTTTTTTAATAACTGGAGTGTTTTGTTAATGTCAAGTTCAGCTCTTAATGGGACCGAATATCATAAGTGGACAAAAGCAGCTTTTTCACCTGGGAAACATAAAAAAGCTGCAGCTGTCACTTTGGTGTATGGGAAAAATAATCCAGGCTTTTATCTCATTTCCATTGAACTGCTCTAATTAGCTCAGTCTAAAAAAGCCCGTCTATTCACCCTGATGTAAGAAAGCAGGAGCGTCACACCGGACTTAACCTCCCTCCAGTGATTTGTGGTCGCTTCAAGAATTAAATTTAAGGTTATTATGGGTCATTAAAGCACTTAACAGCCTGGTACCATCTAGTTACCTGAGATGCCCAAGAGTTCAGAGCATTGCCTGCTCACGCCATCCAAAAGTACTTTTGCTCTGGTTTTTCTTGCAGTATCTTCACGCACTGCTTCGGTTTGAGTTGACTCTTGATCTGCGGTGCTTAGTGAGGCTCTAAAGATGTCGTAAATAAGCCATCATTAAAACATACCTTCAGTCTTCTCAAGCCACGGCAACGCAGTTTGATTAAACCAAAGTTTGCATTTGCAGTTTAGTATAGAATATACATGTGATTGTAAAACACAAATGCCAAGATGGATGTGCACAAGATGGAATCTAATCAGTTCAGTTCAGTTCACACAGTGGAAATGTTTTAGTTTCCGTTTCACATTGTCTTTGGCGGATGGTAAAGCTATCAATCATACGCTGCTTTGTTAATATATCTGCGTCAGTAGCTCGCAGAATCAATCTTTGATTTTAACTTCACAGTGAACACTTGCAAGAATACGATCAATAGCCTCTTGTAGATGATTTCTCACATTTTAATCAGGCATAAACCAAACAGGCGGTGCTACCTGACACAATGTCTTTAAAACGAAATGTCTTTCAGGCTTGCAAATAAATGAAACTTGGCCATTTTGCTGGGGGAAGCGGGCCAGTGGGATAATTTAAATGCAGCGTGATAAAGTGGTCCGGTGCCAATCAATCTGCGTAAATGAAAAAGAGCACAATTAGCGTCCAATCGTCTTCATCATTCATGAAGGCAAATGGGCTGGTTGTCCCTTTCAGTAATCCATAAACCATATGTGTGTATTCCTGCCCTGATTAAGTAAGGTCCAAATAGAGCGTGCCAATTTTTGAGCAAGCGGCAAAAGTGGCAAGGAAAATCTCCCTGAGATGCTTTGGGAAGGAGACTGCCAATGGTGCACTGTGAGTGGAGTTATCGAGATAGCCTTTGTGCTCTATTTTGGAAAATTGGCGAGACAAATACTGGGCTCCTCACATCTGTTGTGCAGCCGGAGAGCTCTGATCAGGGCTATTTGGAAGCCATGCCATTTGCAGTCCCGAAAATACAGTGAGAACAGAAGGACGAGATAGTCTGCTCTACTAAAAATAAATATGTTGATTCTCCAGTCAGCCTTGAGCTATCAGACCAGTGCCACATGATGAGAGTTTGCCAATACCAAACCCATCGGTTGCTGGATCCTAGATGAGGCTTGAAAGCATGAACCAGATGTTGAAAATGACTCTGACCCAGATGTTGAATCATCTGATAACACAGGGTCATAGACAGCTTGACACGGTCTATCATAATCTCACATTGTTAAAAAAAAGAAAAAGAAATGGCTGCTGTTATTTTTGGTGGTACAGCCTGTGGTGGTGTGTCCCTATTCAGCTGATACCTGGAGTAATAAGAGCCACCAAGGCTCAGACTTGTTGTTCCAGCACGTCCCACAGATGCTCAAAAGAGAAAATGTGAGAGAAACAATATCTCAAGCCCCATCCCTGCTGCCTTACTGGCTTTCCACCCAAGATGATTTCATACCTCCATTTACATAAATGACCCAATTACTAGACGCTTGCCTGAAGATACCAGCCCAGGCCTGCACCAAGTGGGTCCTGATAACCCTTATCTGGGCAGGGTTATACTTGCAGGCTTGTACTTCACAACCCCAGGGGCATAGTAATGAGGATCATAGAAGCACACAAGCCATGACAAGGTCTAACTTCTTGAAGAGTTGAAACAGAACATGTCTGCAACTTTGGAATAGTTACTATACAGTGGGGCAAAAAAGTATTTAGTCAGCCACTGATTGTGCAAGTTTTCCTACTTAGAAAGATGAGAGAGGTCAGTAATTTTCATCATAGGTACACTTCAACTATGAGAGACAAAATGATAAAAAAAAAATCCCGGAAATCACATTGTAGGATTTTAAAATAATTTAATTGTAAATTATGGTGGAAAATAAGTATTTGGTCAATAACAAAAGCTCAACTAACTCAATACTTTGTAACATAACCTTTGTTGGCAATGACAGAGGTCAAAGAAGTTACAGGTCTGTGAGAGCCAGAAATCTTGCTTGTTTGTGGGTGACCAAATACTTATATTCCCCAATGATTTACAATTAATTTTTTTTTTAAATCCTACAGTGTGATTTCCTGGATTTTTTCTCTCATTTTCTTTCTCATAGTTGAAGTGTACCTATGATGAAAATTACAGACCTCTCTCATCTTTCTAAGTAGGAAAACTTGCACAATCAATGGCTGACTAAATACTTCCCCCCCCCACTGTATATACTCTTGTTCCAGAGAAGATGATTTCAGAATATTTCTTTTCAGAGCAGTTTATGATCAGACACTTGGAGCTTTGAACTTCCTGCATCTTTCCAATCCATATCACTCTTCTTTAGAACCCGGTCAGAATTCGGAAGCTGATTTCCCTTGAACACACCATGTATTGAGTTAAGCTCTGTGTAATACACACTCGTGCTTTGACATGGGCTGACGGGGGGTGATGAGGAGGCGAAGGGTGATATTGGGTTGCCTTTGTAGGAGAGCTGACCTTTCCTCTTGCATCAGAGCAGGGTGCCAGGAGATTTGTTGTGAAATCTGGAGGGGGTGAGATTAGATTTCCTTTGATGTGATAGCAGTGACACATTTTTACTTGAACTGTCATGTTGGATCCTGTGTGTGTGTGTGTGTGTGTGTGTGCGTACGCCATGCAGAAAATGGCAACATCAATTTGATCCATCCACACGCAGGCTTACGAAATGGCTTTAGTGAAATTACACAGTTAATTGTAACTATGGGGAGGTGGGCCACAGGGTGCAAGACAGGAACCAACCCATATCAGGGCACCAGTTCATCTCAGGCATATGCACACAGAAGAAACCTACACAGACATGGGGAGAACATACAAACTCCATGCAGCACTCAAACCCAGGTCCCTGGAGCTGTGAGGTGAGAGTACTACCCATTGCACTACAGTGCTGCCCTCTTTGTTAAAGTAAGAAGAAGATAAGGCAATATCTGTAGGGACAAGCTTAAACACGAGACATTTCTAAATGGATTTCTAAGTGTTTTCTCATTAGCAGGGATTTAACCATCAGCAGCAGAGGTTTGACTGACATTATCCGGTATCGTTTTCTGACTAAGACTAGACTCTCCAGAAAAACACAGAGTACTTATGAATTCCTCTTAAATTGTCCATCAAACCTGCAAACCCTGTTATGATTACGTACGTTGATTTGTCTGCTCGTGTTGGAGCTAAACCTGACTCTGTTTTCTTTGTGATATAAAAACAAACTTGATTCCCATTCCCTGTGCCAGGACACCAGCTGCCCTGCAGGAGAGAAACCAAATCAAATCGAAGCTGCAGGACTTCAGCAGGACCTCAGCAGGACCTCACCAGCTCACTCGGGTGAACCATATGGCCGAGTAAGACTCGTTTTGTCAGAGCAAAGTGAAAAGTGTGGGTGAAATTACATGGTGTCAGCGTTATATGGGTCACCTTATCATGCACCGCCTCTGGCACTTGTGTAACAGGCGTGGTGAGTGTGTTTCTAAAGCCGAAGTACTGCATGCACACCCACACACACACGGTTTTACATCTTATTTATCATCAGGGCTGATCGAGTTCTCCGAATGTAATTTGTTGGAAGACATGGTCGATACTTTGGTGCAGTGTTTGAAACTCATTTTTAACACAGCCTGATTTTCCTTTTGAGAAAAGTCAGTGATGAATGGGAATAAAGCGAATGCGTCTAAGGATGATGGCGGGGTGAGGGAGTTACTACATTTAGTATGCAAGTGTGTAAATTAGCGAGTGAGTGCGGAAACAAGCGAGTGGGCAGCTGAGTAAGTGAAATGCAGAACTGTGGAATCAAGAACTGAGGATGTGATTGAGTATGGCAGCGTGGGAGTGAACGAGTGAGTGCTGAAGTGGGTGTGGGAAAGTAACTAGGCTTGAGTGGAAGCTATTAAGCTAGCGTGGAAACGATTGTGATAATGCGGAAGTATGGAAGTTAGACTGGATGTGACTGGTGGTGAAAAGTATTAGGCCAGTTTGGAAGTAAATTAGTGTGGTAATGAAGCAAGCAAGCCAATGAGTGGAGTGAGACAGTGAATGAGAAAGGAAATGAGTAAGGGGATGTGGAAGCAAGGGATGTCATGCGGAAGTGGCAAGCTAGTGTGGCGGTGAGAAACTTGGCATGCAAATATTTAGCGAGCAAGGTTAGTGCGGAGGTGAGTGCGCAAGTTAATGTGAAAGTATCAATGCGAACAAGGTTGCACGGAAGGATGCAAGGTCGTCTTCGAGTGAGAAGTCTGGTGTGCAGGCGAGAAAGCTGGCATGGTAATTGCTCAAGCAGTGTGTAAGTGAGTAAGCAAGTTAATATGCAAGTGCGAAAGCGAGCAACATCAGCGTTTTATGGATGCGAGCACGATGGTGTGAAAGTAACTGAGTGTTGACACAAGAAAGCGGCGACTCCACTGAGCAAGAACTGAGGAACTGTGGGGGTGATTGAAGTAGTCGGCTTTAACTACAACACAATCTTTAATTCAGAACTTCTCCTTTATTCCTCCATCTGAAAGGCTTTGTGGTCATGTTTGCTGTAGGGAAACAAAACCTTCAGAAGCTTCATGGTGACTGGAGCGTAAAAACACCTTATGTGAGACGCTGTATATCACATCAGCACCTGTCTTGTCTCTATCTTCTGAACTGGGACTTCAGAGTTTTCATGCTGCGTGTACAAACAGCTGTTTCTTCAGCCTGGTGAGTGATGTTTTATTACTGACAGTGACACTGGGAAGGACGATCATGCGGCTTTTCAAGTCTCAAGAACCAGACACACTCCTCCAATCCGGAGACTCCGCTCACGTTGAGAAGGTCCCAAATTTGTCTGAAAAACATGATCAAAAATGATGACTTGGTATATTATGTGTGTTGACAGGAAGTGAAATGAGGGGAGAAAAGTTCCACATTTAAGCACAGTTCGTATTAATGTTTCTTGTTTATGCATCTCAAAGTTTCTCCTCTCCACTGTCTGCTCATTCGAGGTCAAATCTTTGTGAAGGTATTTTGGAGCATTGTCATTAAATACCGGTGTCTAAATAAAATATAGCTTAATTGAAATAAGGAAGGGCAGAACGGCGAGATGAATTTAGGCGAAAAATAGAAGGGAAACACTTTGTAGGTAAAACAGACGGGACTTCAGGTTTTACATGGACTACGGAAAGCACAATAAATAAAAGAATTATAAAACAAGGACTAAAAGCAGGATCAATTTAGCATGAAAATTTAGAATTGGGCACTGTGCAGTGGTCCAACACACAAGCGTATCACTGCATTGCCCTGGGTTCGAGTCCCGGTGGTGATTTTCGGCCGGATCATGCAGAAACGATTGGCTTTGTCTCAAACAGGACAGGCTCAGCACTGCAATACCGATCACTGCCAACCCTGAACTTAACTGGCATCTCATCCAGGGCATGTACACACCTGCACTCTGTTATCTGGGGATAAAATCGCCAGAGCCCTCACAACCCTGACCCAAGGTTCAAACAAAACACAATTCACATACATAAGAACTAAAGAAACGTGCACTTTCAGAACTAAGATCCCTTATGACTTTGTATGTATCTCGGTGTATCTGTGTGTCACTTCTGTTTGCCTCAGACAGATTATCCTCTGGGTGACAGCCGCTTTGGAAATAAATATTTTCACTTTCCGTTGCCGCATCTCTCTCTTTGCTGGCAGTCAGACGCCACTGACAGCAGCTTAAATAAGACAGATGAATGGAGGGATTTTATATTGAGTCCCCACTCTTACTCCAAACACTCGGGCTTTTGCACACAACGCTGCAGACCTTTTGACAGATCGCACCTTGATTAAACCATGCGACAACTGGTAATAGATGGGTGTCGTTCATTTGCCATCGGCACAGAATCCATCGCTAGTGCATTTCTTGTCGATTTGACACCAACAGGGGTTGGAAGATTACATTATATTTCTGTTTTGTCTTATTCTCGTGTATGTGCTCCCAACTTTGGTCATTTTGTGTTTGTTCTAGACAAACAATCCTAGACAGGGCACCAGCTCATTGCAAAATACATGCACAAACACTTACTCACTCATACTGAGACACTTTAGAAACACTATTGACCTAATACTTGGAACGTGGAGTACCTGTAGGACCCCACAAAGACATGGCAAGAACATGCAACACTTCATACCTGGGGAATCCAGGACAGAAATGGAACCAGGGATCACTGGAGCTGTGAGGGAACAATGCTATTCACTGTGTCACCATGCCAGGTCTTGAGGCTTAGTCATCTGACATCAGTAAAAAGACTGGTTTGTAATACTTATGAACAATTGATTGTTGGAAAAGAGGCTCAAACCTTTTAAATGTGTCATGTTTAGATGGACTTACAACTAAGCTGAACAGTTCAAAGTTGAACACTGAGATTTGAACTAATAACCTTTCAATCAGTCTGCTGCAAAGTTCCAAAGTTTGTTCTAGGCAAGTCTGAAAAACGTCTGTTTTATACAATATGACCACAACCCCATGAGAATGGAATTGGACATATGCTTTTGCTGTGCTGGTGATGATCCTTCAACCTCTCATCGTGTCTGCATGAGCCATCCAACACGAAATATGAGACCGCTGTACCAGCCCAGCACCCCAGTTTATCAGAGTGAAAGCTTTATGGTTTTGTGAAATCTGAGAAAACCCATACAGACACAGGGAGAACCTGTTAAACTTGGTTTTACATACTCACTGGTGTCATTACTACTTGAGTTCCCAAGCATTGTAGGCTTTAGAGTTTAAACAAAAAACTATTCTAAGAATGTCCTTGTCTCTAGCCTTATTAGCCCTCTACATTGTCCGACTCTCTCTTTCTGCATACACACAGTCGCTGTTCATTATTCCTCAGTGCGTAGCCCCTATTGCTTTTTTTGTGCTTTCTGGTAATTCAGATGAAATTATATGGCAAATACAGCTAACAATCAGTCTTGATTCATATCTTAGCTGCACCAAGGTTAATTTGATTGTTGCAACAGCACTTACAGCTCATTACAGGCAGCAACATATCTGTAGAAATCTAAAGCAGGGAGCTGAAACATGCATTTAGCCTTGGAGTTTCATAATAATTATAATAAAAATGCTTTAGTTTGTGCAGTGGCTTTCTTCAAAAAATAGCAGCACTTCTTAAGATAGCAGAAGCACATATAGAAGAAATATTTAATCACTTTTTTATTTTATTTTAGCGCTTTTCTAGCCAGATCGGGTAACCTTGGTCAGCCCGACCATACAGATGCCTATAGCCTTCAGACTGTTTGAGCAGTCTATAGGTGTCTCAGCAAATCCCTCAGTCAGTAGGCTGTGTCAGGCATTCCTTCAAATTGCAATGTAGTCAGAATATCTGTCAGATAGAAGTCCATCAATCAGAATGTCAGTCAGTCACTCAGGCTGAACATTAGTCACCAGGCTGGTCGTCAGTCACTCAACACACTGAACGTCAGTCAGATAGAACGTCAGTCCATCAATCAGAAAGTCAGTCAGTCAGTCAGTATATCTATCACTCAGTCAGTCACCCAGTCAGCATATTAATCATCCAAAATACAGATAGAATAGCAAGAGATGATAGATGAAGTTTATCAGATCAAATCCATGAGTCAGTCAAGCAATCATAATGTCAGGTGGTCAATCAGGCCGAACATTAGTCACCAGGCTGGATGTCAGTCACTCAGTCATTCACTTAGCCAGAAAGTTGCTCATTCAGTCAGTCACTCATTTAGTTTCCAGGATGGACCTCAGGCACTCTGTAAGTCACTCAGCTTGACTGCCAGTCAGTCTGTATGTCTGGCATTCCCTCAAATGACAATGACAGTCAGAATGTCTGTCGGATAGAAGTCCATCAGTCAATCAGAATATCAGTTGGTCTGTACATCAGTCTAGATGTCAATCATTCAGTCACTCACCAGGCTGTACATCAGTTACTCAGGCTAGACGTCAGTCACTCAGTTAATCACCAGACTGGACGTCAGTTACTCAGCTTGAATGTCTATCACTCAGTCAGTCATGCAACCAGTCACCAGGCTGGCCATTACTCACTTAGTCTCTCAAGCTGAACATCAGTCATTCCGTTGGTCACTCAGGTTGGACTGCAGTCAGTAAGACACTCACCAGGCTGTCACTCATCCTTAATGCCAGTCAGTCAGTAATTCAGCAATTCCAGACATCAGAACACCAGCCTCTCAAGTGAATCTCAGTCACTCACTCAATCCCAATCCCAATCCTCAATCCTGAATGTCTGTCACTCAGTAAGTCACTCAGTCAATCACTTGGCCTGGATGTCAGTCACTGAGTCAGTCCGCCACCCTGAACGTCTGTCACTCAGCATTAATGCAACTCAGTCAGTAAATCAGCAATTCTACACAGAACACTGGCCTCTCAAGTCAATCCCTGAGTCAGAATGTCTGTCATAAAGAATGTCAGTCCATCAGTCAGTCAGTTAGTATGTCAATCACTCAGTCGGCTCAGGTCAGAACGTCAATCAGCCCATAAAAAGTCAATCAGCCTGATGATCCAGGCACTCTGAACATTAGGCAGAATGTCAGAACGTTAGTCAGTCAATAAGCCTGGCGTCTGAATCATTTTAATCAACAGCAGCTGCTATTGCATTAAATGTTTATTGAGCACAGAATGCAATTTCTGGAATGTTTAATTACACACTTTATGTAAGCTGACTTTTTAAACAATTACAGTTTTTTCTATACACAGTGATCTTTTACTACAATAAAACCAATTACACTAAGAATGTAATGGATATCTGCTCTATCACAGCTGTCACACACTAATCCAGTGGTGTCAGTACAGTTCTCGTTGACCTACGGATGAACTCTGAGGAACTCCTTCTCTAGATTCTATGACTGACTGAACCACAGAGGCTGAATTGTACCAATTAGAATTCAGTATTGCGTTTCTTCGTCCTTTGGCTCGGAGTAAATGACTCCAAAGTGCTGATGAACGCTTGAAGTGTCGCCTCCAGGCCACCGGATCCCATTTTAGTGAGAAATGAGGGAATCATTTTTGCCAGATGCCGGCCTGTCATAAGACAGAATGAGGACATTATGCTCTGATTGGTTTTGGGGCTAATTGGAGGAATGGCCAGCATCATTACAAAAGAGACTGGTTTGAAATGTCAACAGCCTATTTGTTACGCACCACTTTGTATTCTAAACGACACGGAGATGTCAACACGATGATGATTAAAAAGCGCCGTCAACACGGTGATGCTTGAATGTCTTTGCTTTTCTGATTTTGGGATGTTTGTCAGGGTGGATTTGCTGATGCTTGCCGTTTAGATATGACTAGAGAACATTTGCATCTTTGCTGAATAAGCATGATAACAAAGAGATTCCCAAATGATGCTGTCACTGTGTTATTAATTCAGTGTTCAGGTAGATCAGTTGTTTAAATACAGTAATGATAGTGTATGTAGGAACTGTGTGGACCAGGAGGCGAACCTTTGGGCACTCCTAAAGGATGTGGGAGAATCCTGAAGTGCTGAAGAGCTGAATTCTTGAACGCTAGATGTTTAAAAAAACAACCCTTATGACATAAGAGGCTTGTTAGTGGATAATTATCCTTGGGTGTGCCCCGGGGGTTGATATTCGGTCCCATAAGTTTCGTGATGATAGCGGTACTTGTTTTCCATCTGCATTTGCGCTGGAGGTGCTAATTAGGTGGACCACATATGCATAGCCCTCTTATCCTTACGCAACCCAAAGGTGACATGCTAGGACTTCACTTCCCCACTGTGCCTACATAGTAAATCCTATCCGGTGATTATAGCGCTGCATACGTTGTGATTAAGCTTAATTCCCGTGTAAGTGGCTGCTCAGTCTGAAGCATGTGTGAAGCACAGCATGATCATCAGCTCTAATGAAGCTGAATACGAGTTCATTTGCGCTTTTCACGTTTCCTTCTTTCGAACGCTGCGCTTTATTCGGCTTGCTGTTTCCTTAGTAACCAGGATTACTCCTTGTGCCATCAAAGAGAAGAGCCTATCATTGCTAACCATCTCCATTTGCTTTGAATTGCTCTGTAGTTTCAGTCAAACAATAAACTGTTGTTGGAACAAGAGAGTCCTTTAGGGAGGGTTGCTCAGTAGTTGCTCGGCAGACAGCATTGTTTCTGGTCATGAAAGCTTTAGACAAGCCATATCTCTGAGTGTCAAAGAGGAAGGACTGCCAATGTTTAATATATTTTATATGTAGTGTAATTACATATATTAAGGTTATTGTCCTAATTGAGATTGATTATGACAGTGACTGTGACTATGGAGGCCATGGAGGCCAGAAGACGGTCAGCAACAATACTCAGGTAGCCTGTGGGGTTTAAACAGTGCTCAGTTGGTATAAAGGTGCCCACAGTGTGCCAAGAAAATACCCTCACACCATTACACCAGCAGCAGCATGAACCATTGATCCAAGGCAAGATGGATCAATGCTTTCATATTGTTCACACACAATTCTGGCCAGCAGAAGTCAAGACTCATCAAAGACCAGCCAACATTTTTCCCAATATTTTGGTGAGCTTGTGCCAATTGTAGTCTCAGTTCTCTGTTCTTAGCTGACAGGAGTGGCACCTGGTGTGTTCTGCTGCTGCTGTAGCCCATCTGCTTCAAGGTTTGATATTGGTTGTTTGTTCAGATATGCTCTTCTGCATACCTTGGTTGTAACGAGTGGTTATTTGAGTTACTGTTGCCTTGAACCAGTCTGCATTCTCCTTTGCCCTCCGACATCAATGGGGCATTTTCACCCAGAGAACTGTCCTCACTGGATGTTTTCTCTTTTTCAAACTAAACCCTAGAGATAGCGCTGTGTGTGAAAATCCCAGTGGATCAGCAGTTTGCCATCTAACACCAACAAGGCATTTTCACTCAGGGAACTGGGACAGAATGGTGCTTTGGTTTCTAGTAGTGCATCTGTCTGTAGAAGGATGAAACACGTCCTTTGAGATTCATTGTGATATTTGGAACCTGTTTGTTTGCTACTTTATTGACTCTCTTCCCTTTTTAGCGTATTAAGTCTTTATGTAATATTATTAACGTTGCTCTGGTTCAGCTCTTCTCATCCTTCCTTCCTCATTTTCGTTCTCTCTCGTTCGTATTCATCTGCACAGTTCTGCTGAGTCGGTGCTTTCTCGAGCCAACATCCATTTTCTTCGTTCCTCTCCTCTGCTGCCTCTGCCTCCATGCACAAAGGCTCAGCAGCACATGGCTAAGAGATGACCTGTCGTTTTACTGGGTGCTTCAATTTAGCTTTTACTGAACAGAAACTTTTGACTCAATGACCATTACCGGTACTGGTGTAACTTGTACAAAATGCAGTCTTTTGTAGGTGTTCTGAGTGGAATGTAAGCAGAGTACACAAACCTCAATGTTTTAATGGAACGGTATTAAAAACGATCTCTTATTACTCTGATTAACTTTATCGCACTGGGAAATGGTGGAATTAGCAGCCTTTATGAATGTACCGGTGGATCGAGGACATTATTTTGGGAACCAACAAGAAGTCACAAATAGCTTCTACTTATGTAGATTTAGCATTTAATATAAAGCTTCATCCACAGTGACATACAGTTGAGCTGCAGTTAAGGGATTAAGAACTGCCGGAAACTACTGTCACGCGCCACGGCAGCGCGCACCATTATACGGACCAATTAGGAAGCCCCACGGTGATCACTCTGATCACGATCAGCCGTGGGACTTCCTATAAAGGCCGCCCGCGAGAGACTCACCTCGCGGTTTATCGTGTTACTCCATGCCCGTCGCGTCCTACGCACACGCTCCGCTATCGCCGCGTCCCTACGCCCGCTTCCTCTCATCGCCGCAGATTCATCCGTTCCCTCCGTGCCTCATAGGTCCAGGGTATCGCCGTTTAACTCACTTCGGTTAAATGTTTGTTTTCTCACAGTTTTCGGCTGCGGCTTAGTTTATGTTTTCCCTACCTGTTTTCGTTTCATGCCGTTTTCCGGCTTCGGCCTAGTTTTTGTTATAACAACCCGTTTTCGGTCCTCGCCTGTTTTCTGTTCGCTGTGTCTTTCTTTTGTTAATAAATCCCCATTGTCTTTCAAACCTGCGTTCGTCTCCATTCAGTCGCCCCCCTCCGTTTACAGTATAAACCGCCGAAATGGAGACGGCAGGTGTCCTCGATTTTTCCTTCCTCCCTGGCCGCTTCAACGGCGATCCAGCCCGCTGCCAACCTTTTATTGAGGACTGTTGTCATTATTTCAGTGTATACCCCATGGAGACCGAGTATGCCAGGGTATCTTTTGTTTTTTTTCACCTTACGGGTGAAGCCCTTAGCTGGGCCACTCCCTTATGGCCGATACTTCGGACTGGAACCGTGGGGCAGCTTTTTGAGAGGCTGAATTTGTGTTTTGGCTCCCCATGGGGATTCCCGGACACCAAAACCGCTGGTTCCAGTGTTTTCGAACACACCCGCCTTGTCCGATCGGCTTTGGCTGGTCATATGCTGGATCCCCAGCTCACCACCAGCCGGACCTGTTCGATCAAGCGTCGGCAAGCGCGGGTAACGTCCGGCAATTCGGTTTTTGGCGATTCCGGTTCCATGTTCAACCCCTCTAATACCGAGTCATCCCCGGTCACGCCTACACCTGCACCGCGGACCCGTGCGACACTGACAGTCACGTCACCCCCGGTCGTGCCCGCTCCTGCACCACGGACATTGGCTAAACGGGCAGTCGCATCACTCCTGCTCGTGCCCACTCCCGTGTCTCGAACAGTAGTGCCAGTGTCTGTGTCCAGGTCGTCGGTAGTTCCAGCGGCTGCCTCCAGGGTGTCTGCAGTTCCGGTGGCTGCCCCTAGGGCGTCTGCAGTTCCGGTGGCTGCCCCCAGGGCGTCTGCACACCCAGAGGCTGCATCCAGGTCGACGGAGGCCTTCCCTGAGGCCGCATCCTCGACAGAGACCCTTCCAGAGACTGTCTCCTCTGGGGATCTCCAGCAGCTCGTCCACGACTCTGCTCTCAAGCATCACGTCGACCACGACTCTGCTCTCAAGCATCACGTCGACCACGACTCTGCTCTCAGCATCACGTCGAACCACGACTCTGCTCTCAATCATCACGTCGTACCACGGCTCTGCTCTCAAGCATCACGTCGACCACGTCTTTGCTCTCAAGCATCACGTCGTCCACGACTCTGCTCTCAAGCATCACGTCGTCCACGCCTCTGCCTCTCAATCATCACCGCGTCCACGACTCTGCTCTCAAGCATCACGTCGACCACGACTCTGGGCTCTCAAGCATCCACGTCGACCACGGCTCTGCTCTCAAGCATCACGTCGACCAAGACTCTGCTTCAAAGCATCACGTCGTCCACGACTCTGCTCTCAAGCTCACGTCGACCACAGACTCTGCCTCTCAAGGCATCACTCGTCCACGAACTCTGCGCTCAAGCCTCACGTCGTCCACGACTCTCGCTCTCAAGCATCATCATCACTTCGTCCACGACTCTGCTCTCAAGCATCCACGTCGACCCACGACTCTGCTCTCAAGGCCATCACGTCGACCACGACTCTGCTCTCAAGCATCACGTCGACCACGACTCTGCACTCTCAAGCATCAGTCGACCACGACTCTGCTCTCAAGCATCACGTCGACCACGACTCCTGCTCTCAAGCATTCACGTCGTCCACAGACTCATGCTCCAACAAGCATCACGTCGTCCACGAAAAAACTCTGCTCTCAAGCATCACGTCGTCCACGACTCGCTCTCAAAGCATCACGTCGTCCACGACTCCTGCCTCAAGCTCACGTCGTCCACGCTCTGCTCTCAGCATCACGTCGTCCACGACTCTGCTCTCAAGCATCACGTTCGTCCACGACTCTGCTCTCAAGCATCACGTCGTCCACGACTCTGCTCTCCGAGCATCACGTCGTCCCACGACTCTGCTCTCAATCATCACGTCGTCCAGACTCTGCTCTCCAGCCCCCGTCGCACCGGCTCTGCTCTCCAGCACCCCATCCCCGTCCACGGCTCCTGCTCTCCAGCACCCCGTCCACGGCTCTGCTCTCCAGCACCCCCCGTCCACGGCTCTGCTCTCCAGCATCCCGCCGTCCCGGGGCTCGCTTCTCCAGCAACCCCCCTCCACGGCTCTGCTCTCCAGCCACCCCGTCCACGGCTCTGCTCTCCAGCCCCCCGCGTCCTCGTCTCTCTGCTGTCAAGCATCGCCACGTCGCCTCTGCTGTCAAGCATCGCCACGTCGCCTCTGCTGTCAAGATTCGCCACACTTCGCCTCTGCTGTCAACATCGCCACGTCGCCTCTGCTGTCAAGCATCGCCACGTCGCCTCCTGCTGTCCAAGCATCGCCACGTCGCCTCTGCGTCAAGCATCGCCACGTCGCCTCTGCTGTCAAGCATCGCCACGTCGCCTCTGCTGTCGGCCTCTGCTGTCAAGCATCGCCACGTCTCCAGTCCATACTCTCTTAGCTTGTCGTCCTTGCACCCCATCGGCATGTGCTTCACACCAAACTTGTCTGTCAAGCAACCCTACGCCAAAAACCAAACGGTCAGCCTCTGCTCTGTCAATGCATCGCCACGGCGCCTCTGCGTCCAAGCATCGCCCACGTCGCCTCTGCTGTCAAGCATCGCCACGTCGCCTCTGCTGTCAAGCATCGCCACGTCGGCTCTGCTGTCAGCATCGCCACGGTCGGGCCTCTGCTGTCAAGCATCGCCACATGTCGGCTCTGCTGTGCAAGCAATCGCCACGTCGCCTCTGCTGTCACAGCATCGCCACGTCGCCTCTGCTGTCAAGCATCGCACACTCGCCTCTGCTGGTCCAGCATCGCCACGTCGTCGTCTCTGCTGTCAAGCATCGCCACGTCGCCTCTGCTGTCAGCGCATCGCCACGTCGCCTCTGCTGTCAAGCATCGCCACGTCGCCTCTGCTGTCAATCCATCGCCACGTCGTCTCTGCTGTCCAAGCATCGCCAACGTCGCCCTCTGCTGGTCAGCATCGCCACGTCGCCTCTGCTGTCAGCAGCAATCGCCACACGTCGCCTCTGCTGTCAAGCATCGCCGCCTCGTTCTCTGCTGTCAAAGATCGCCGCCTCGTCTCTGCTGTCAGCCATCGCCGCCTCGTCTCTGCTGTCAAGCATCGCCGCCATCGTCTCTGCTGTCAAGCCATCGCCGCCTCGTCTCTGCTGTCAAGCATCGCCGCTCCTCGTCTCTGCTGTCCAAGCATCGCCGCCTCCTCGTCTCTGCTGTTCAGCATCGCGCGCTTCGTCTCTGCCTGTCAAGCGTCACGTCGTCCACGACTCTGCTCTCAAGCGCCACGTCGTCCACGACTCCGCTCTGCAGCAGCCACCCGTCGTCGACTCTGCTCTCCAGCAACCTCCAGTCGTCGTCTCTGCTGTCAAGCATCGCCACCTCGTCTCTGCTGTCAAGCATCGCCGCCTCGTCTCTGCTGTCAAGCATCGCCGCCTCGTCTCTGCTGTCAAGCATCGCCGCCTCGTCTCTGCTGTCAAGCATGCCGCCTCGTCTCTGCTGTCAAGCATCGCCTCCTCGTCTCTGCTGTCCCAGCATCGCCGCCTCGTCTCTCTGCTGTCAGGCATCGCCGCCTCGTCTCTCTGCTGTCCAGCATCGCCGCCTCGTCCTCCCTGCTTTGCGTCGGCGTCCTACTCGTTCTCCAGCCGACCAACTGCTGGCAGTCTCCCCCTGGGGTCCGTCCAGCTCGAAGACCTCTGAGGAACGGGACAATGCGGCGCCAGGCTTGTGTCCCTATTGGGGAGTCCTAGCCTCCGTCTCGGACTCCTGGGGGGGGGGCTCTGTCCCACGCGCCACGGACAGCGCGCACCATTATCAACGGGACCCATTAGGAAGCCCCCACGGTGATCACTTCTGATCACGATCAGCCGTGGGACTTCCTATAAAGGCCCTACGCCCCCGCGAGAGACTGTCAACCTCGCGGTTTTATCGTGTGTACTCCATGCCCTTCGCGTCCCTACGCACCGCTCCGCTCATCCGCCTCGGTCCCTACGCCGCCGCCCTCTCATCGCCCTCACCCGCGTCATCCGTTCCCTCCGTGCCTCATAGGTACAGGTATCGCTCGTTTAACTCACTTCCGTTTATGTTTGTTTCTCACCCGTTTTTCCGGCTGCGGCTTAGTTTATGTTTTCCTACCTGTTTTTTCGTTTCATGCCCGTTTTCCGGCTTAGGGCCTATTTTTTTTTGTTATACACCCGTTTTCGGTCCTCGCCTGTTTTCTGTTCGCTGTGTCTTTCCTTTTGTTATATAATCCCCATTCTTTCATTTCAACCTGCGTTCGTCTCCCTTCCAGTTCGCCCCCCTCCGTTACGAACTACAGTGGTCTTTTTAAACCATAATAAAGTAGGAAACAATCCTTAAAACTATCACTTGACTATAAACTCAACATTTAATGTTGAAACAATTAAACCTGGGAAAAACTGAAAATAAACTTTTTTACACATATAAACTGGATTTTTTTTTGTGCATAACCTCTATTCTGCCATGAGATTACCAAAGAGCTGGGCACCAATACAAACAAGCACACCAGGTTCAAATCCTGGCATGGCTTCAACATTGCTTTTTATACACTGCTCAAAAAAAGGAAAGGGACACTCAAATAAAACACATCCTAGATCTGAATGAATGAAATATTGTCATTGAATACTTTGTTCTGTACAAAGTTGAATGTGCTGACAACAAAATCACACAAAAATCATCAATGGAAATCAAATTTATTAACCAATGGAGGTCTGGATTTTCAGTCACACACAAAATTAAAGTGGAAAAACACACTACAGGCTGATCCAACTTTGATGTAATGTCCATAAAACAAGTCAAAATGAGGCTCAGTATTGTGTATGGCCTCCACGTGCCTGTATGACCTCCCTACAATGCCTGGGCATGCTCCTGATGAGGTGGCGGATGGTCTCCTGAAGGATCTCCTCCCAGACCTGGACTAAAGCATCTGCCAACTCCTGGACAGTCTGTGGTGCAACGTGATGTTGTTGGATGGAGTGAGACATAATGTCCCAGATGTGCTCAGTTGGATTCAGGTCTGGGGAATGGGCGGGCCAGTCCATAGCTTCAATCACTTCATCTGCAGGAACTGCTGACACACCTCCAGCCACATGAGGTCTAGCATTGCCCTGCATTAGGAGGAACCCAGGGCCAACCGCACCAGTCCCTAATGGCAGTCAGGCTACCTCTGGCAAGCACATGGAGGGCTGTGCGACCCTCCAAAAAAATGCCACCCCACACCATTACTGACCCACTGACAAACCGGTCATGCTGAAGGATGTTGCAGGCAGCAGATCGCTCTCCACAGCATCTCCAGACTCTGTCACATCTGTCACATGTGCTCAGTGTGAACCTGCTTTCATCTGTGAAGAGCAGAGGGTGCCAGTGGCGAATTTGCCAATCCTGATGTTTTCTGGCAAATGCCAAGCGTCCTGCACGGTGTTGGGCTGTGAGCACAACCCCCATCTGTGGACGTCGGGACCTCATACCATCCTCATGGAGTCGGTTTCTGACTGTTTGTGCAGACACATGCACATTTGTGGCCTGCTGGAGATCATTTTGCAGGGCTCCGGCAGTGCTCCTCCTGTTCCTCCTTGCACAAAGGCGGAGGTAGCGGTCCTGCTGCTGGGTTGTTGCCCTCCTACGGCCTCCTCCACGTCTCCTGGTGTACTGGCCTGTCTCCTGGTAGTGCCTCCAGCCTCTGGACACTACGCTGACAGACACAGCAAACCTTCTTGCCACAGCTCGCATTGATGTGCCATCATGGATGAGCTGCACTACCTGAGTCACTTGTGTGGGTTGTAGAATCCGTCTCATGCTACCACCAGTGTGAAAGCACCACTAACATTCAAAAGTGACCAAAACATCAGCCAGAAAGCATAGGTACTGAGAAGTGGTCTGTGGTCCCCACCTGCAGAACCACTCCTGTATTGAGTGTGTCTTGCTAATTGCCAATAATTTCCACCTGTTGTCTATTCCATTTGCACAACAGCATGTGAAATTGATTGTCAATCAGTGTTGCTTCTTAAGTGGACAGTTTGATTTCACAGAAGTTTGATTTACTTGGAGTTATATTGTGTTGTTTAAGTGTTCCCTTTATTTTATTTTTTTGAGCAGTGTCGTTTGCATATCAGAGGACTTAGGTGTTAGGAAAATATCAGCTTTCAGCCATTTTGTGGATCAGATTTTTGATCAGTTTTATTTCTGACTGCATTGTACCCAAATGTAACCTGTGCTATCTGGCTTTCATTGTACACTTAAGGTGTCACATAGGTGTAATGGATCATAATCTTGTCTATGCATATTGTTGAAAGTTTTGGTCTGTTGAAAGTGTCGTGTCTGCTGTCTAAGGATGTATGTCTGTGTAGGTCCTCAGTCATCCAGGTCATGGTAGACTTGAGTGTTTGAGTTTGCCATCGAAAAACCAACATATCAGTCACCTGTACCCAGATCTTCATCCACGGAAATCCATTTCATGAAGCTCATGATGCACGGTTCTTGCCCCAGTATCACTTCCAGAAGTAGTTTGGAGCTCTGTAGTGGGTTTATATGGTCTGTCTCTTCGTAGCTCAACTGTTGTTGTGATAGCCCTTAGAGCACTTACAACTGCCTCTGAGCTTCTAGTACTACTACTAATCTTTTACTATGATCTCTAAAGACTGACTTTATTACATTATGTAGTCTAGCAGTTGCCCTTATCAGGTAAAAACTCACAGACTGTTGATTAGTGGTCCAGATCAATAATCAATCAGCCACCTCGTCCCTCGAGGAAAGTTTCTTTGCATCTTGATTCTGCTTTGCTGGAGTTGAGGCATTTTTTTTAGAATCCCTGTTGCTTTGTAAACTGTGTTGATTTCTTTATTGTGTATAAAATAATACTTTATTAATCCCTGGTGGGAAATTAGTATTCCAGCCGCAAGCAACGACACAGCCTGCTGCTTCTCTGTATTAAGTTAAATTTGCTCGGTTCTTGTTTATTTTCCACGTTGCATGCTCAGACTCAGACCCTTGAAAGTCTGAATGTATAACAACAGCTTAAGTTCTGTACAGTACTTATTGTAATTCTAACTAAATACAGAATGTACAGATGTTATGTTATTGATTAGTTGAAATAATTTTGCAGTATAATATGATAATTATATATAATATGAGCATTTCTGTAGTCCACTGAAGAGCCTAGATACAGCTCTGTAATGGTTACAATATTCTTGCTTTAATAGATAATGATAAAATCCAATTAGATTAAACCTAATGTGTGGGTTTGAGGATTCCCAATGCTGTTTTTATATGTCCTGAATCATGTCATGTTATTGGGCAGAATTTAAATATAGCTATAATAGCTATAAATATCTTTATTGTCAGTTTTATAGTTTTTAATTGCAGTTTTATTAAAAACTAAGAATAAAAAAATCAATACATTTGTAAATAAATGTTAACTTATTTTATTCAGAAAATCAACACATGGGATTTAATCTTTTTTTCTATATTTTAATTATGTTTGCTTGTTTATTTATTATTTTTTATATTTAATCATTGTTTTTAATTAATTTGTTCATTTGTTGTTATTATTATTTAAACCTTTTATTTACTAAATTCAGGGTTTAGGTTCGTCAGTTAAAATATGTATTTAATCTTTTGTACTTTAATTTTATTTTTAAAATAACATTACATTACATTTTTCTTCTTTCGTGTATTCATTATTTTTCATTAATTGCGTTTGTATGTGCTTTATTTTTTATTAATCGGTTAATGTGTTATCATTTAAACTTTCTATATACTTAAATGTAATTATTTTGCATGTATTAATTTTTTTATTTTATTTATTCATGCATTTTGTTTGTGTTTATTTACAATGTTAATTGGTATTGTTTAATAATGTATTTTATTCTTTTATTTATATTATTGTATTTAGTAATTCATTTATTCTGTTTATTTTAAATTTATTCATCTTAGTCATTTATTTTATTGTATTATATTTTTTCTTATTTTAATTTTACTTGTTTTTTAGTTGAAATTATTTTTTTTTTTTTACAGATTTAATTATTTATTTATTTATTTTTATTAATGAGGAACTTCTGAACACAGAAATCTAACTGAAGCTGATCTGTCAGTCTTTTGCTATACTTATGTGTTACACAATGATACAGGAGTTTCAGTACTTTATATACAGGACACTGTAGGATGGAGATGATGATGATGATAGTAATTAATAATAATAATAATAAAAACTCTTGATCACTGCGGGTTTTGAATATAATTCAGTATTATTGACGTTCACTACAACATGTACAATCTGTTCTTATGTTTTGATGGAGCGTATAAAAAAGATTGACTGTTCTTCCAAATTTCTCTGTTCTTCTGATTGCCTTGTGCTCAAAATTGCCTTGTCGTTTGAGTGCAGTGTGCTTTCTTGGGGGAGAAAAAAAAAAAAAAAGATTGCTGCAAGATGAAAAGCTTAAGGTCAAGAGCCTGCAGTCCAATTCTCTGCTCCCTCCCACAGTAAGAATGAGAGAGAACTCACCGTGCTGTCACCGTCTGCTTCATTGATCCTGGCTTTGCTTACACAATCCTCCATCATTTCACCAAAATGCAATCGAGTACAAAAGAAAGAAAGAAAGAAAGAAAGAAGGACAAATAAATAAATAATAAATCAATAAATCAATAAATAAGCTGTGGTCAGATTTACATTAGACAGAGTGAAATAAGTGGAGGGATGTTTTATAACGTTTCAAATTGGTGATTAATTAAAAAAAAGTCTTTATCTAATATTTAGATCATTTTTATATATTTGTATATGTTTACATTTATTGATTGATTAATGTAGCTATTTTACCTAACTTGTCATTTAATAAAGGTTCATACTACATATTTATGAGTAAAAAGGGCTTTTTTTATTACTAAAAATAACATAACAAAAATAGCAATAAGAACAGAATAGTTTTTAAGTGGCAATGATCTGGAAACTCCTCGTTTTGGTTCTGAATACAGAATAGTGATTCAGAAAAGGCGAATTGAATTATTCTCCTTGAGATCGCAACGTCATGTGGGAGCACCCCTGGACTCGAGGGAACTCTGAAATTCAGAGGCCCCTGGCAAGACAGGACTCACACAAATAGAGGATTCTGGATGTAGATGATGGGGAATTGGCCATCAGACACTCCGATGGAATTGGACTCTACGGACTTGATGTGGAGGGGCTCAACTTTGGGTATCAGAGCTCTAGAAAACCACTCTGGTTGGTCTGCACATCTGCATGTCTTGAGTTGATCTCTTGTACCATTTGTTTGTCTGAGTTTTTGCTCTGCCTTGCCAGGGGCATCCGAGCTTCAGCTGGTGAAGTTTGAATCCAAAAAACAGTTTACTAGAGGAATTACCTTGAACCTCCAGCCACCCTGATCCCAGAGATGCACAATGGGTAGAGAAGGAGAGAAATTCTCTTTTAACAGAAGATTTATTTCAACGCCAGGACAGGGCTCTGTATCCATTCTTTGCTCTTGGCTCTTCCGACAGCCAAGAATGAGAAACCATTTCTCATCTACAGTGCTGCGGTGGCACAGCAGTTACGGGTCTAGACTATGGAGCAGAAGGTCTTGGCACTGCCAAGCTGACGTGTGAGCGAGCCCTTTAACTCAAAACAGCCTGATGTATGCATCTCAGCGTCCGATAAATGCCATGAATGCAAATGCTTTCAGTTGGATGTTTTCAGGCAGTTCTGCATATTAGCTCAAGTCCAAAGTTTATTAAGCACAAACACTGCGGACAAACAAACAAGCAAACAATCCACTGACAGGAGGTGAACGCCACTCAGAATGGGGCTCAAGCAAACACCAGATCACCGGGTATGATGCTCAAAAGCAACCACTTACCTCTTAAGAATCTTAAGAACCACAGGGGTGTGTAGATTGAAAAATGACATCTTGATATTTTCTGGATTTTAATGAGAACGTTAATTAGACGATACTTTGACAGTGTATATCTTTGGTATTTGGGATCTCTGATGCAGTTACGTGTTGTTTGAATGCAAGTTTTCTTGTGAAAATACTAAGGGTGTAACAATTCAATTCACGATTATTGATTTTACATTCAATAAAAGGCAACTGCCTTTTGTCATGAATATGGGGTATTGGGAGGTAAGGAGACGAGTGCAGGTAATCTATAAACAACAAAGGGTTTGTTTGAACTAGGCAATCAAACATAAACAGTACGGACTGAGGCTAAGCTAAAGCGGGTTTACCACAAAACGAGAGGTCCGAGGCGAACAACGGACACGACGAGTAATCCAGCACAACCGCACGAGCAAACATGAGTCACCGAAAGCGGTAGATACACAAACAAAACAAACAAAACGTAAACATGAAGTACATGTATAAATTCCCCATGATGTCCATGGGCTAGGGCAATCAACTGAGGATAATCAGTTTGCCGTCCCTAGCTGCTTCTTCTAGTGCTCCGCTGTCCGGCGGAGTACCGCAAATGGAAGGTTCACCCCTGAAGGCAAGGAGGGGTGTAACAAGCCCAAGTTATAGGTGACCAAAGAAATGGCCTCTGGGGTGGCCTCTCGTGAACAAACAGCCTCTGGGGCAGATTCTCGTGAACAGACGGCATCAGGGATGGCTTCTTGGGAGCAGACGGCCTCTTGGCAGGCTTCTCAGGAACAAATGGCCTCTCGGAACTACGAGACATGACGTGCTTGGACACGGAAACAAACAGCACTTCGAACTCAGGTACAGAGCTATTGTAAACAGGTACTAGACTACGGGGTGCTATGAATTCAGAACTAAGTGACGCATCCAACTAGGGTATGGGGGTAAGTTGCGCGAGGGCTTCAGGGATGGAACCAAGCGGCGTATTGGGTCTCTGTACTGGGCTGCCATGCTCAGAAACGGAGCTAACCAATTCAAGTACGGGGCTACCGCATTCAGGCCAAAACTAGAGGGCACAGCATGCTCAGGTATAGAGCTATACGACGCTAACCGCGCATCTATGAAGCTAAGAGGCGCAATGTTATTGCACTGAGATACGGAGCCAGGCGGCACTAAGCATTCAAACGTGGAACTAACGAAATCATCTACGGAGCTAACGTGCTCGGACACGAAACTAAAGGGCACGACGGGCTCAGATACAGAGCCAGGCAGCACTAACGGTTCAAATACAGGTATGGAGCTAACATGCTCGGGTACGAAACTAAAAGACGCAGCAGGCTCAGATACTGGAGCCAGGTGGCGCCAACGGTTCAAATATGGAACCAACGATTTCAGGAACGGAGCCAACGTGCTCGGGTACGAAACTAAAGGGCGCGGCGGGCTCAGATGCGGAGCCAAGCAGCGCATTGGTTCTCTGTACTTAGCTTACCTGTTCAGATACAGAGCTAGTCAGTGCTAACGGCTCAGGTACTGAGCTACATGGTGCTAACGGCTCATCTATGGAGCTAAGAGGTGCGGGGTGCTCGGGCACAGAGCTAGCATGCTCAAGTACAGGGCTACTGGGCGCTAGCAACTCAGGTACTGAGCTACGGGCCACTAACTGCTCATCTACGGAGCTAGCAGGCGCAGTGTTCGCAGATACGAAGCTAGCGTGCTCAAATACGGAGCTAGCGTGCTCAAATACTGGACTACTGGGTGCTAATGGCTCAAGTACTGAGCTACGGGGCACTAATGGCTCATCTACGGAGCTAACAGGTGTGGCGTGCTCAGATATGGAGCTAACGTGCCCAGATATGGAGCTAACATGCTCAAATACTGGGCTACTGGGCACTAACGGCTCAGGAATTGAGCTACGGTGCGCTAGCTGTCTGGCGGAACACCGCAAATGGAAGGTCTGGATCGCCCCCTGAAGGCAAGGAGGGGTGTAACAAGCCCAAGTTGGAGGCGATCCGTGACACTTTTTGTTTTGCATTGTTTTCTGAAGTGTAAATCGTGCAAAACAATGCACAAAAACGTTCTCCTGCAATTAACAGATTTTTAATAATTAGAAATATAAGTAAGTGCTATCTAAAATTGAAAATCAGTAATGCAGTTCAAACATGAGAGGAAGAGGGCACTCCCTCCAACAGTCCTCCAAGAGTTCTTCCAGTGCGAATGCGCCTCTCGTGTTGATACATCCTCAAATGAACTTAAAAGCAATGAACTTCCATGATAATTGACTTAGCTCACTTCATTTATATCATTACTGAGAAAGGAGAGGCTTAAAGAGGCGGTCGTGAGCGGTGACCTCTTAGGGTAAAAAAAAATCAAATCTAGAAAGAATCGTTCATGCTCAGAGCGTCGGTCTGGCCAAGGAAACGAGAAGCAAGTGGCGTTCATGATTCATGGCTCATTCCATTAAGCGAATTATCCGAGGCTGTGATGAATTGCACCGTGGTAATAATTACATTTGCATAATGTCTTTTCTGCTTCATTTCCGTCCTTACATGTGTTCGCAATTACCGAAGAACCAGAGCAGATCTCGATTCAACCTTGAAGTTCGGATCCATTTCTTAAAAACTCTGCTTTGCTTGTTTTGGGAAGAAACTGTTCAGACCACGTATCCTTAACTGTAACGTTAATAAGCAGTGACGGGTTTTGAACAAGTCGAACTCGTGCACCAGTAAAACAGACCAGTGAACGAATTTATGGCCAATTATAAAGGGGGGGACCTTGTAATTGCTCTCCGGCGGATAGTAAGACGGAAGTAATTGCTGAAACCTAATCGGAATGAGTGTACGATTTAGTGAACGAAGCTCAGTGAGCTGAATTAGAAGTGAAAGGTTTCTGTTCTGAATGATGTCCCTGTAAGTCAGGTTTGGCGTGTAAAAGTTTTTAGATTAATATCATTGATCAGGATTAAGTATTAACAGCTGTAAATATGACATGTGGAAAGACTCTGTGTAATCAAACCTGTATGTGTATAGATTAGCTGAATGTTGTTATCAGTAGAGATAGTCCGATTAATTGGTCGTTACCATTTTGAGGTAATCGATATCGGCTGATATCTGCGCTCATGTGGCCGATACTCAAAAATAGTGGAGAGAATGCAGAGAAACTTTTTCTTCCATTACAACTTGCAGCTCCTAAACAGAGACTTCTGAGTGACTGAAAACAAAGAGAACACACAAAGATTTACACTTTTTTCACAGAAACAAGAATATGTTGTTATCTAGTAATAGATGATGTTGTGAACTTCAGTAAAACCTTTAATCTATCTTTATTGATAAAAAAGACTGCAAATAATGCATTTTTTTCAAGATTCAGTTGCCACTTGTCTACCTGATGAGGTTTTATCTCTTATTTAAGCACAAAAAGAGAGCATTCAAAATGGTTTGCAAACTTGCGACATTGTACATTTAACATTTACTCCGTTGTGTTAGAAGGGTCGTGTCATATTTATGTCGTATTACTTCTCTCTGTGTCATTAGTGCAGGTTAACTCTTGCATAAGACGGTATCTAGCTAGCCGTGGTTACGCTCGGTGGTTACGCCTTATGCCTTGTGGGCACGCTGAGAGTCCATTAGCTTCTGTCCCGCAGGCTCCAGACTGTCCAGATCGATGAACTCGGCCTGTCACTTTTCATTTGGCCGATTTTTTCCAGATGCATAAAGCTTTGCTGCTTCATTACACACCGAGAGACAGTCAGGAGACGGTGAGGGGGCAGGCAGACGGTGCACCACTTACGCCCCCTAAAAAGCCTTTATATACTGATACTCCATCCACCCGCAGAGTGGCAGCTCTATATGATTTTCGATTTTTATTAAGTATCCATAACAGGTTGCAATAGAGTAACCTCCTGCACAGCGTTTGTTTGCCGCGCGTTTATTTCATTTCAGATGGTATGAATCCAAGGTATTTCATCCACTCCTGAATTTCAGGTCTGCAACACATTCCAGAAAATGTTGGAGTGGGGGCAACTTAGGGCTAGTAATGAAAAATAAATAAATAATGGTGTGATTTCAAACAGGTGATTATAATTCTGATTTGGTACAAAAGCATTATCATGTTAAGTTCAGGTACGACTTTGTGAGGTATCGGTTATTGTTTTTAATTTCAGGTACGACTTTGTGAGGTATCGGTTATTGTTTTTAATTTCAGGTACGACTTTGAGGTATCGGTTATTGTTACTAAGTTCAGGTATGACTGTGAGGTATCGGTTATTGTTACTAAGTTCAGGTATGACTTTGTGAGGTATCGGTTATTGTTACTAAGTTCAGGTACGACTGT
The DNA here is from genome assembly GCA_025084515.1 of Ancistrus triradiatus. NCBI lineage: Eukaryota > Metazoa > Chordata > Actinopteri > Siluriformes > Loricariidae > Ancistrus > Ancistrus triradiatus. The sequence continues at coordinate 1,012,061 of JAJAGP010000048.1, read as the reverse complement.
GA
>JAJAGP010000048.1:976164-1011959 GCA_025084515.1 Ancistrus triradiatus | reverse complement strand
TATTGTCGTTAAGTTCAGGTACGACTTTGTGAGGTATCGGCTATTGTCGTTAAGTTCAGGTGCGAATTTGAGGTATCGGTTATTGTTACTAAGTTCAGGTACGACTTTGAGGTATCGGCTATTGTCGTTAAGTTCAGGTGCGAATTTGAGGTATCGGTTATTGTTGTTCAGTTAGGGTACGACTTTGTGAGGTATCAGTTATTGTTACTAAGTTCAGATACGGCTTTGAGGTATCAGTTATTGTTACTAAGTTCAGGTACGGCTTTGAGGTATCAGTTATTGTTACTAAGTTCAGGTACGGCTTTGAGGTATCAGTTATTGTTACTAAGTTCAGGTACGGCTTTGTGAGGTATCGGTTATTGTTGTTCAGTTAGGGTACAACTTTGTGAGGTATCGGCTATTGTCGTTAAGTTCAGGTACGACTTTGTGAGGTATCAGTTATTGTTACAAAGTTCAGGTACGGCTTTGTGAGGTATCGGTTATTGTTACAAAGTTCAGGTACGGCTTTGAGGTATCAGTTATTGTTACTAAGTTCAGGTACGGCTTTGTGAGGTATCGGTTATTGTTGTTCAGTTAGGGTACGACTTTGTGCGGTATGTACGATCTAAACTATTAGTTGTTTTTTGTTTTGTTTTTGTAAAACATTTATTAAGAAAGCTAGAGGAAAATGTTTGTTCCAAATAAACAGCTCCTGACAAAGCTGTCAGTGTCATGGTTTTGGTTTTTCTCTCTCTCTCTCTCTCTCTCTCTCTCTCTCTCTCTCTCTATCAGACAGAGTCAACAGTACAGTTTGTCTCTGAAAATAAATAAATATAGTTTATTAGACTGCGGCGAGGTCGAAGCGTTAAGAGCGCGGGTGGTGCACTGAGCCTCTGGGGTGACCTGTTTTAAGAGCGGCACTAAATCTCGGTGATTTTATTTACTCTTCACCCTCTCGAGTAACAAACAGACCGCAGACAGAACCGTGGGATGAGAACCCGAGCAAGAAGCTGACAGACTCTGAAGATATTACAAGCCTAATTCCGGTATACCTGCAGGCTATGAGGGTGATGGAAGGCTCCACTTACTCCACCACCGGACCAAACCCGGGCCTCTGAGTGAGAGACCGAATCGTGCCTGTATTTAGGATTCAGGCTTTTCCAACTGACTGTGTTACCATAGCTACGGTTTAAATGATGTGCTGATCGCTGATTGTCTTCTCATCAATCAGGCTATTGATGGGAGCAGATTGGAGCTGAACACAGATGGATGCTGATTGCTCCATTTTTATTTATATTCTGTATTAATTATTACAGAGAGCTCAGACTTAATCAGCTACAAATGAGCTAAAATAAGCCTTCAGCTTTTGAACTGAACAGATGTCTCACATCAACCATAAGAATGAATAATTATCTAAAAAGGAAAAGTACAGGAACTGAAGGCTTAGGTCACACTGCTCAGATACCGTAAAAATGTAGAATGTATAACTGCAGATAGATATATATGTACATTATTTAAAGTAGAAATCTATTAAATGAAATCATTTTATTATTATTATTATTATTATTATTATTGATTATAAATAAATCAACTACTTCATTACTACTGAAAAGAAACTTAATTAAATGTCATTGTAGTTTTTATTATTATTATTATTAGTACTAGTAGTAGTGATATTAGTACTATTATTACTGTTATTGTATACGACATGCTGCATTTTATTTTTATTTATTAATATTATTAGATTTTTTGATTATTTCATGAATTATTATTTATTTATTATTTATAAATGATATTATTTATATATTATTATTGTTATGATTAATGTAATTATTATTTGTAGTATTATTTTGTTATTATTTTTATTGTGTACTACATACTGTATTTTATTTTTGTCTTCATAATAACAATAATAATAATAATAATAATAATAATAATAATAATAACAATAATAATAATAATAATAATAATTGTTGTTATTGTTATTATTACTATTATTATTATTATTATTATTATTATTATTATTATTGTAAGTGCTATTTATAATAGCATGGTTAAAATAATAACATATTGATGATAGAAAGGTTTTACATAACTGTAAGAGTAAAACATTCAATCAGATGAGTCTCGATGATGAAGTGTTTATAGTAACATTGTTTAGCATACAGATTCTTTAGCTAATGCTGACATAGGATCGATACGATTGTGGTTTCTGCTAAAATGAACCTGTCCATTAACATTGCTGTTTGTAGAGGCCATGATTAGCATACGCACTGTTAGCTCACATCCTCTTGTTTTATTATCGCAGTACTGACACTGTCAGGATCAGAAATCTGGGACAAAGGGAGCGTCGTAAATCAGAGCAATCGACCTTGCGCCACTTCTGCCTTTTTTCCGGGTTGCAAATTGCAGACATAATTAGCTTTTCAGCAGCGGTGAACGCGCCTTTTTTTCAAGGTTTTTAGCCACGGCTCGGGCGCGGGCAAAATTAAATTAAAGCTGACAATGGGCTCGCTGTTTACAAGTGGGTCAGTGAGAGCAGTGCCCCATGAAGGGCAGCAAACATAAGAGAGGATGAGACTCTTATGAATAAGTTTACAGTTCTATTCTCATCTTGCTTTTTATTAGTGTTGGTTTTAAGACCAAGTTATGGCCTTATTAAGGTTACATTTATGAATAAACAAGCAAATGAACACCTCCGGCCGCTATTAAAGCTCAGGAAAGCTGGGCTTAAGTATCTATTGATTTGTAATTGCTCTGCCTTGGCCGCTCCGGTGGAACAGTGTTGTAAATAAAATACGTTATAAACATTTAAAAGCCTCGGGCTCTGCTGACAGACCCTGTAAACAAATATAAGCTTTTATTACCCTGTTAAATCTAAACACCAAGCAGGTCAGGACAGTTTAGGACTTTCTGACTCACTGCAGCAGAGACCATCATCTCCCACTACTGCTACAGTGACCTCTGCAGTGGACCGGTGGATCATCCAGAGCGTGTACTTTGGGGAAATAACCGGTCCTGAGGATCTGGGTTCAAGCCCCAGGCTGGGTTTGAGATGTGAAGCTCGGGTGATGTGGTTACAGAACCCTGTGATGGACTGGCACTGTGTCCAGGATGTACCTCAGCCTACGCTCAGAGAATTCGAGGCTCCGGATTCACATCCCTCAGACTCTTGTTGAAAGTTTTAATACTAAAATGAGAAGCTGTGATGGAACTGAAATCTTCGCTATCAGAAAATTTTAACCTTTCAAGCTGGGATACTAAAAATGAAATGTTTGGTGATGAAACGTTTAGGATTCAGTAATATCATTGGACACTTTCAAGTTTTTTTTAACATAAACATTTTTTGACACCATGACTAAAAACACTAGTATTATAGTCAGAAGAATTTGTTAGAAGTGTAAGGGTTAATAATAGATTTAGACACTTCAATCTAGATTGATTAATCTACTGTATTTGATTTGATACTTTGAGTGAATCTAGACAATGATAATGAATCTGGGTGCTTTGATAATGGATCTAGACTCTGATAATGGATCTATGCACTTTGGTAATGGATCTAGAAACATCTAAATTAGCTCTGTGGTTAAGGTACTGGACTATGAACCACAGGGTCCAGGGTTCAAATCCCACCTCTGTCAAGCTACCACTGTTGAGTCCTTGAGCAAGGCCCTTAACCCATATTTGCTTGGATTGTAAAACTGTATCAATTGTAAGTCTGTCTGGATAAGGGTGTCTGCTAAATGACATAAATGTAGATCTAGATGCTTTGATAATGGATCTAAACTATTTGGATATAAAAGCTTTGACAGTAGATCTAGACACTGATAAATAATCTATTAACCCTCCTGTTGTGTTCGGGTCAAATCTGACCGATTTACAACTTAAAATGCTCATAAATTTTGTGTTTTACATCTGATTGCCTCAAGGCCTTAAGATATCCTCCACACTATGCACTTGAACATATACAAGTGATGATCACCTCTTTCATTGAATTTTGAGTGTTTTATTCAGCCTTGTTACACCTGTGGTGTTCCCGGTCAGAAGTGACCGCCATAGGAAATGAATGGGTATTCAGACTATATTCATCCATCAGACAGAAAACATCCCATACACACCACTCAAACTCACTCACTCACTCACCCACACACATTTGAGACTGAACAATGTCTTTTGCAAGTACACATCTCTTTCCCGCGCTTATGTGCCTATCCCCCACGTGAACCACATGTTAACCACACCTTCCAGTCTAATCAATGTATCCTCTTCACACAGACCCCATATATATAGCTTGATGTTTGCCTATTACTCTGAGCACAATGAGTAGGTGACTGACCAAGCGGTTATCTGTTGAAGAGGTTCTGGTCCAGGTTTTTGGATATGATGAAGAGGGCACTGAAACTAAATGAGAGATAGAGGAGGATGTCTCAGATGTGGAAGACAAGACAGATTTATATTTATACTGGAGATGACAAACCTGGAAGGGAAGCGTCTGTGGGGGGACAACTGTAGAGAAATCGACCTGTTAGATCTCCAAGCATTCATAGGTCTGTTGATTTTAGCAGGAGTTTATCGCTCAAGCAATGAGGCTACAAAACGTTTGTGGGATGCAGAGTCTGGCAGGTCTATATTCCGGGCAACTATGTCCTTACAACAGTTTCATGTCCTTTCAAAAATTATTCAATTTGATAACAGAGATGCACGACCCGTCCGCCGGGCGAAATGACAAACTTGCTGCCATCAGGAAAATTTGGGACAGGTGGGTGGAGCGCCTACCACTTATGTACAAGCAACAAACAATAAACAAAAATCAATAAACAAGCCTGAGATGCTGCAAATGTGATGCCTGTGTTTGAAAGGCTCACACTGACCTGAGTGTCACATGCCACCCGTGCATGAATTCACATGCGCACTTCCTGTTGAGTTTGGTCTTTGGTTTTCAATTTATTTTTGACATTGCATGTTCATTTTGTAATACATTTTCAGTGCCTATTTGTATTTTCACTGCAGTTATTTTATGTCTAATTGTATAAATACATTTTAAACACTACTTTGAGACATTGGTCACAACTAAAGAATGTTCAATAAAAAATTTGGTGGTGAAAAATGGTTTTTGTGCTAATCTAACAGCAGTTAAAACAGACCGGTCAATTTTGACTGCGAACACTAAAATAAGGGGCGGGAGGTGAACACAACCGGAGGGTTAATCTACTGACAATCAATCTAATGGATCTAAACACATTGATAGTGGATCTACCGTATCTGCTTTGGCAGTGGATCTAGATGCTTCATCTTGGCTCTAGACTCTTTGGATCTAGATGCTCTGATAAAGGATGTGGATTCTGGATATAGAAGTTTTGATTATGGATCTTGATTATTTGGTTATGGCCCTAGATGTTTTGGTAATGGATCTAGATTCTTTGATAATGGCTCTAAATGCTTTGGATATAGATGCTTTGATAATGTATTTATACACTTTCATAATGGATACAGATGCTTTGATATTGGAACTAAACGCTTTGATCTGATCTAGATCAGTGTTTCTCAATCCTGGTCCAGGCGCCCTACAGCTCTACACAATCTAGTGCTTCTCCTGTTTAAACACACCCACATTAATTCAATATTGGGCGTGTTAATGAGCTGAGTAGTTAGATCGGGTGTGTTGGGAGCAGGAAAACACTAAAACATGCAGAGCGGTGGGGCTCCAGGACCAGGATTGAGAAAAACTGATCTAGATGCTTTGGTAAGGGATCTAGAAATAATGATAATGGATCTATATGCTTTGGTACAGAAGCTTTGAAAATGAATATAAGTCAAGTCAGATTTATTTATATAGCGCTTTGTACAATGGAGCATTGTCTCAAAGCAACTTTACAAGTTTAGATTATCTCCTAATAACTACGTCCGACAGTGTCCGACTACGCGACAGTGGCAAGGAAAAACTCCCTGAGTGTTATGAGGAAAAAACCTTGGGAGGACCAAGACTCAAAAAGGGACCCAACCTCCTTGGGCGGCGTAGATGATAAATCTAAGAGCGAAACTAAAGTCATGGAGTCAAAGTTCGAACAAAATGTGAAGTATGCACATCGGCATTAAGTGGCCCGGGTACGATGGGGCTGGAGCTGATGACGGAAGCAGCATATAAACACAAATGTTAACGGATCTAGAAGTTTTGGTGATGAATAAACATGCTTTAATGACAGATCTAGGCACTTTGATACTGGAAGCAGAAGCTTTGTCACTGGGACTGGACAGTGATAGATAAAGCCCCAGTTCCAGTCTAGTGATGCAGGAGCATTTATTCATGGCTTATTATGGGGTGTAGTATGGCATACATTGGTGTCGTGATGTTTTTGGATACTGTACGTTAGCAGGGTGCTGATTATCTTCTCCCTTGGTGAATTCCTCATCTGTCTTATTTTCCTTCCTGGCCCTGTTGGGCTGCTCAGAGGTGACAGGTCTTCCCTTGGCACAGACTTTCTTTCTCTTCCTGCGCCTCTCTTGCCTCAGGTTGGAAAATTGAATAAATAAGTGAAGGGATCCCAATGGCTGGGTATTCCCACTTTGTCTTGTCATCCTCACCTCCTCAGGGTTGGAGACTCTGAGAGGGAGGGCAGTGGGAAATTCAGGTGCACTCGAGTCTCCGCTTCATGTTTTGAAGACAAAAGCTGAAAAAATTAAAGCCCTCCCTAGTGGCAGGCTGGTGTCTCATGGTTTGATCCCTCAACTCTATTTAACCCAGTTTTCATTCTGTTTTTGTTAAAGTCTCCATTTACCAGGTCAGTTGTCCCCCCTCATTTTATTATCTGTGTGTGGAGAGAGCCAGGAGTGCCCCATGTGGAACCGAATTCTTCCCTCAAGATCACAGAGCCCCCAATCTGGAAACCGAGATGCTAGGGTACTTTGAAGTAGAGGGGATGCTAAGATTTTAAACATTTAAAATGTGCCATTATTAGAAGTAATCAAGAAAGAGGATATATAGAGGATATATAAAATTTGCTGGTTATATTTACATTTTGACAATATTTACATTTTGTTATAAATGGTGTAAGGTTTTTAAGACAAGACAAGTTTATTTGAATAGCACATTTCAAAGACGACAAGTGTCAACCAAAGTTCTACTTTTTAAATAGTCTTATTCCTTCCTTCATTACTTTCTTTTCTGTTGTTCTTTCTTTGTTTAATCCTTTTACTTTTTCCCTCCTTCCTTTTTGTCTTTCTTACTGCACACTGACTGTTTCTTTCTTTCATACTGTATCATGGACGGGTGACTCCTGAAGTTTGCCCTAATCTTTGTGTTCTACACACATCACACACCCCTGAGATATAAACCTGACTTTTTAACCTGTGCTCCATCTCGTCCATAATTACACCAGGATTAAAAGTCCAGAGGTACAGTTTGTGGTTTTGGTTTGGTTTTGCCCTTGTTTTAGGTGGTGGGTCGAGATCCATGAGAAAGTGTCGGAAAGTAGAGCCAGAGTAAGCAGTGTAATCAATCGAGAAGCTGTAGGATTTAATCACTGAGCCTGGTCATTATAAGGAGAAGCAGAGCAACCTGAGAACTGACCCCTATGGCCTCCCATAAGGATACCGTACGATAATCTGATCCTGGTTCGATCAGTCTGTTACATACATACACACACACACACACAGTGGGGAAAAACCGTGTTTAGTCAGCCACTGATTGTGCAAGTTTTCCTACTTAGAAAGATGAGCAAGGTCTGTATTGTTCATCATGAGACATTGTAGGAGTTTTAAAGAATTTAATTGTAAATCATGGTGGAAAATAAGTATTTGGTCACTCGCAAACAAGCAAGATTTCTGGCTCTCACAGACCTGTAACTTCTTCTTTAAGAAGCTCTTCTGTCCTCCACTCGTTACCTGTATTAATGGCGCCTGTTTGACCTTATCTGTATAAAAGACACCTGTCCAGACTCCAAACTCAACCATGGCCAAGACCAAAGAGCTGTCGAAGGACACCAGGAAGAAAATTGTAGACCTGCACCAGGCTGGGAAGAGTGAATCTATTGATAGCCCATTGATAATCTCCCTCGATCTGGGGTCCCACGCAAGATGTCATCCCGTGGGGTCAAGATGATCATGAAAACGGTGAGTAAAAATCTCAGAACTACACAGAGGGTCCTGATGAATGACCTGCAGAGAGCTGGGACCAAAGTAACAAAGAGCCAAAATACAAGATACAGTGTGTGCAAAACTGGTGAAGACTTCCAGGAAACGTGTGACCTCTGTCATTGCCAACAAAGGTTATGTTATAAAGTATTGATTTGAACTTTTGTTATTGACCAAATACTTATTTCCACCATAATTTACAATTAAATTATTTAAAAATCCTACAATGTGATTTTTTCTCATTTTGTCTCTCATAGTTGAAGTGTACCTATTATGAAAATTACAGACCTCTCTCATCTTTCGAAGTAGGAGAACTTGCACAATCAGTGGCTGACTAAATTACTAAACTACTTTTTTGCCCTAATGTATATAGAAAAGCCTTTTTTAATCTTAAATAGAGCAGCTGACTGAGGGAAACCTCATTCCAGTCGTCTTCCTCAGTGGTGTTTTGAATCAGTTCCAGTTTTCGGACCGTCCCCTGCCCCGGTCGTTCCAGTCTCTGTGTCTGTGTCTGTGCCTCTGATGAGGTCCCTGAGGAAATCCCTGGCTGACTGTCGATATCCAGTGCTGACTTTGAGCTCCTCACTTTCTCCGGTTCCTTCTTCAGGTTTGAAGATCAGAAGCTTTTTTCTGTTTGTTTTTTTTAATCCTCAGAGCTTCATGTAGAACATCAGCCTCAGGGATCGGGTTCGAGCCCTCAGTGTTTGTGTCACTGTGTTCATGTGACATATCTATCCAAACACCACTGCTCCTGTAGACCAGCTGAATCCCTCAGGTGAGAAGAGCTCTGAAGTATAAACATGACAAGGTGGGAAAAACAACCAAAGAAAAACAAAACAAAAAAAGATGAGAGAGAGAGAATGAGGAGAGGGTAAAAAAGTGCTTCATAAACCTGAAGAAATGCACAGAAAGACTGGATGGATTAAAAAAAGAAAGCAGGGCAAAAAGAAAAAAAACAAAATGAATAATTAATGAAAGACAGAAAAAACCAACAAATGAAATAAGCATTGAAAAGGGGCAGAAAGGAAATGAAGAATAAAAAATAATGTAACTACTAAAGGAGAAAGGTAGAAAAAAGTGAAAAAGAAAAAAGGAAGTTAAGAAGATAAATATAGATTAAATAAAAATAGTAAAGAACAAGGAAAGAATAGAAAAAATGGGAAAAGAGAAAATAAAAGTCAAATGCTGTGGATTTAAAAAACTGAATTAGAGAATGACAAATAAAGTAACAAAGAAAAAGAAAAAAAGTCAGGAAGAAAGAAATAAAGAAAGAAGGAAGGGAAGAAAGAAAAAAAGGAAGAAAGGTTGACAAGGTTGAAAGAAAGAAAGAAAGGTAGAAAATTAAAAAAAGAAAGAAAAAGGAAGAAAGATAGATAAAGAAAGAAAGAAATAGATATGAAGAAAAGTAGAAAAAGAAAGAAATAATGACAGAATAAAAGAAAGAAAACAGAAAAAATAAGAAGGATAGAAAGAAAGAAAAATGTTGAAAAGAAAGAAACAGAGAAACTTCCTGTATGCTCTGGAGATTCTCTGATAATTAAATCTGGATGAAATCGTTCCTCAGGTCGAAGCAGCTGAATGTTTTCATTTTATTTCTTTGTCCCATGATGATTTCCTAATAGTTGTTGACACCTCTACCCCTCAAGGTATGTTTTTTTTTGTTTGTTTTTTTTTTATTAGTTTTAATTTTTACTTCATTTGAATTTGAAATTTTTTTGGCTTGCTTTTTTACATAGGATTTTAGACTGGGAATTTACATTTGTTTTATACTTTATTGATGTATTTTCTTAATAAAAAATATTTATCTACTGTGCTGTATCAATATTAGTCTAGAGATTATTTTAGCTTTTGCCTTTTTAAGCTATTTATTTATTTATTTTTTCATTTAAACATTTCATGAATTAACATTCTCTGGGCTGAATGGTGTGAAACTACTTATTTATGTATTTATTTATTTACTTATTTAGTATTAGATACCTGTTTTTGTTAGTTTGTATTGGATTTCATGTTTTACATTGTATTTCAAGCTTTTATATTTTATTTATTTCTTTTTTTTTTATGGCTTATCTAGATTGAACATTGTGGACACAGTTTAGTTTTCATAAGCTCAAAAGACCAAGCTCATGGCAGCTCACACCTTCTGGAAAGCCATTAGTGCCAAAATCAACCTTTTTCATGCACTCATGTCGTTCTCATGTACGTTTTCTGTACAGAATTTTGCGCCTTTCACGACAAATCAAGTAAAGCGTAATGGGAAGTTGAATCAGATTATTTAAGGCTCCTATAAATGTTCATTAAGCTTAAACTGGTGTAATATTTGGGTGGCCAGATCATAACTTATCCCCTCCCAGTCATTCGCAGTGAATAAGTTTGTGCTCAATCTTTTTTAGGGAATAAAAAGCTGAAATGCTAGCATGGATCCGGAGCGGGTTCTCCTCTGCTTCCTCCGTAACTGCAGACGTGTCAGGTATTGATGGCTTAAATCCACCATAAAGGCCAGACACGAAACCTTTAGTGCAATAAACCATTGTCTCAGACTCTGCTGCCAGAGTTATTAATCTCATTCATTTTCTATAAAAGGTCCCTGTGGTAACGTTACACGGATAGCTGATGGTCTCGGCGATCTCTTCTGCTCATCACGTCATCTTCAGTCTGCTTTTATTAAGCAATTTGTTCAGATTATTTGCTCCTAATTTGCAGTGAGATGAGAATTCTATGGTTTATAGGTTAGTGTAGCTCCGTAACAGTTCTACTGAATCAGTAACAGAGCGAATGGATTTAGAGTCAAAACAACAAGTTCCAACATAAGTAAACCCCTCCTAAAGCATTACATCATAACTAAACCCCTACTTATACATTACTTCATAACAGGAGGCTCTAGTTACCCTGTTTGGTCACCTCTAACCAGGATACAAGCTGGGGATACAGTTGATCATGGAGGTATACAGGTTCTGTATGGTATCCTGTGCCACATTTACAATCAGGTGTTACAGCTGGTCCTGTAGATCCTGCACACTCATACCTGGTCCCAAAAATGCTCGATTGGCGATAAATCTGGCAACCGGGCAGGCCAAGGAAGTGTTCCAATCTGAGCGAGCATTATTCTGCTGAAAAATGCCAGTTGGAAGCCCTGCCATGAGAGCCAACACAGGATGTCCTGCACATATTGCTGATCTGTTAGTGTCCCTCGTATCACTACTAGGGGTGACTGAGTGTCGTATGCGATGGCTCCCCAGATCATCACACCAGCAGTTTGGGCCGAATTTTGCTCCACAGCAAAGGCAAAATTGAATTATTCACCACGAGGCCTTCACCTGACCGTCGTCGGATGCCAAACAGAACCTGAATTCGCTGCTAAAGACTATATGATTCCAGTCCATAGCAGTCCAGGTTTCATGACACCACTGCAAACAAAGGCAGGACACGTAATGGGCGCCGTGACAACAAATTTTTCTGCTAAGCACTTGGAAATGGTCTGGGCAGAGACAGGGGTGTGTAGTGAAGGTGCCACCTGTGTCTGGATGGTGGATAGCGAAATTGTGGGTGTGGCTCGTGCTTGTCGGAGGATCAAACGATCCTTTCTACTGGGGATCTGTCTGGGCCGTCCGGAGCCTGTTCACCATGTGTGTGTGCCCCCATAAAACCTCGGCTCCCAACACCTAACAGCTAGGTCAGAATGGCCCAGACCGACCATCCTGCCTCTCTCAATCCGATAATGCATCCCCTCTCAATGTCTGTCAAATGGGCAAAATGTCAGTCAACGATCTCTCACCAAGAGGTACACTACCCAAAAGTAGCCTCTGAGAGGCTTTTTATAGTGCTGTAGGAGAAACTTTTAGGCCCTCTTGTAGTAAGAGCCAGTGTCTAATTAGACCACACCTGTAATCGTTGCCTGAGACAGAACTGCATGAAGAGTTTTGAGTTTCTATCTTGGTGCTTTATTATTATTTTTGTGTCATTGATCGTTATTGTTTAAAGATTGTAAGGGTGCTTAAGCCTTCCAATATGCTTAAACATGTTTGGACACCATATCCTTTATTACAAACAGTGATACAGAGGTTATAACATGCAGGCCCTCTGTTCTTGTCTAATCCTTCACCACTCTCTGAATAGTTGGGATTTTCCCCCCTTTAAATCCCTGTTTGGTTTGTAAAATCTGCTTCTCCATTCCAGCAAACTCACCCACGAGTCCCGTTCAGCCTGCTGAATTCAAACGCTATGAATACAAATGAAGGGCGTGGAATTAGCATTTTCACAACAGCGTCCTCCGAGGACTTCGACTGAGTTCGAAAACAGAAAAGGAATCACGACGCTGACAGAATGGATTTGGACTGAATTAAGAGTTCATCAACGGTCGTCTTTATTGTGACTCGCTACAGGAGCCGAGGGTCTGGGTTAATGGAGCGGAGCCGCACTTTCAGAGAGAGTGCTTAAATACGAGCTGCCGAATTTAAATACAAATTAATTCACGATGCGTGAAAGTTCCTGAGTAAGATCTAACGCTCGGAGTCCCAGAGTACAGATTCACGAGTTTATTTATTATACAGCAAAATTGGAAAGTCTTGACTATGCAAATATTAGCTCAGTCTCTCATTAGCTTAATCCCGCTCGGGGTTGCGGGGGCCAGGAGAATAACCGGCACCACAGGGGATAAGGCGGGAACCGCCCCTAGACAGCGTGCCAGTTTATAGATGGCGACTGACCTAAGGCATGTCTTGAAAGTGGAGATCAGAGTACCCGCAGGGAACCCTGACAAGCGTGGGAGAACATACAAACTCCATATAAAGAGTGTCTGTGATGGGACTCGATTGGAGCTGTGAGAATGACCCCAGTTTTAGACTCGCCTATCCTGGTTATGGGCAGGTCCTGGCCCTGTGTTCACTGGTGCAGATGGAAGCGCCACTGGGTGAGACGTAAATCCATCGCAGGTCTACTAGGGGTCAGTGTTCCAAAATGTTTTTGGTTTTAAAACACGAGCAATTCAAACTATCGGCGGTTAGCGTTAAGGTTATGTTCTGAAAATAAAACACATTCGGACTCTGAACTCCAGCACTGTCGGACACGGTTAAGTGAAACGAAGACGACCAGACTGAGAATCGTTTGCAGCTCAGACTGAGCGTATAGGAAAGAGAGCGGCGCGAGAGGAAACATCACCACCCGGACCCGTTATGGCTCCTGGGAGAGCGAGGCCTCTACATCTCTCACTTTAATTGAACTCATGATGCATCGCCAACCTTAGGGAGCAGCGCCGGGGTCCTGCTAATGGAAGAGCCAGATAAATCGTTGGTGTCGATTTTTTTTATTTATTTTTTTTCTTCCTCGTCTCCCTCTCTCTGCTGTTGCACTATTTTCTTCCTTCCACCTGACGAGGCAATGAGAAAGAGAGGTTTATTTATATATTTTATGACTCTTTGGTGCTGCAAATGGGGCAGAACGTGTTCAGGTGGGTCGGGAGATCTCCCATGAGGAGGCTCGGTTTTCATCGACGGATACAGCAGTTTATATTTATAGGGCTTGAAAGCGTTGTACTGTTCCTCATACTTCGTCTTATATCGTATTATTCTTCTTTAGTTTTCTGCAATTAATAAAGCCTGAACTGTTAAACGTAAGACGCTGTTCATACTGCTTTTTGAAGGTCTTGTAGGTCTGGGTTTTTGGAAGCACAGAGACCGAAGATACTGGGAATAAATAGTGTATAGGGTTTACTTATGGCTCTGGGAACATAGGACCTTGGATACATAGGGTATTGTGAATGCTGGATACGGGATCCCTGAATAGTTTGGCTCTTGGAACTCAGAGCGCTTGGCTTGGATTGGTAGAGCTGTTCCAGGAAACTCCATCTGGATAGAAACTCCAGAAGACCCAGGACCCACCAGAGAGATTATATCTCACCCTTGGCTTAGTACTGTCTGGTTGTTGTGGGTGTTGTGGGAGTGCAGTGCAGAAAACCAATAACACTCGAGTGTTTCTTGTTTCTGAGTCCATATTTGTAACGCTCTAACCTGCTTCCCAGTGTAGATGAAGCTTTGTCTTCATGTCCTCTTTTCGTCCTTCTCTGTTGGTCGCAGTCAGCCACCCTCAGCATGTTTGTGCCCTTTATAAGCTGAAGGTCAGGACACTAATGAAAACATACTGCTGCATAAGTGCAAATCAGGATGCTCTCACTAGCCCTTGTGGACTTTTCTCACACGTGTGTGTTTTTGTGTTCTTTTTTGTGTTTTGCAGTACTGGAGCCCAAGCAGGAGTCTGTGGAGGCTTTAGTGCAGAGGATTAAGGACAGTTTCCGTGCCACCTCGCCCATGGAGATCACACACTTCCATAATGCTACCCACAGCTCCTCTACCAGCCGAAAAAGAGGACCCGCTCACACCCGAGGTAAAAAAAAAACACTGCTGATAAACACCGTTATTACTCTGATCAGATGGTTTCTTCCATAAGTCAGGTATCAGGCTGGTTTTTTGGTTTAAGTACCAGAACTGGGTCAGTATGGAATTCTGCATTATTATTATTATTATTATTATTATTATTATTATTATTACTATTATTAATTGTCATTATTATTGTAGTAATACTAATAGTCGTAGTTTTTTTATTTTACTATTATTAATCATTATTATTAATATTAGTAGTAGTAGTAGTTTTATTTTATTAGTAGTAGTAGTTTTATTTCATTATTATTATTATTAGTAGTAAGTAGTAGCAGTAGTAATAATGGTGTCAGTACTATTTTCTATTTTAGTTTATTAATTTTATTTTATTATCATTATTTCTAATAATAATAATAGTGGTGGTGGTGGTGGTGGTAGTAGTAGTAATTTTATTTGATTTGAGTTTAATGTACATAATAATAATAATAATAATAATAATAATACTATTTAATATTATTATATTTTATAATAACAATAATAATAATAATAATAGTTATGATTATTATTATTATTTTTTTTTTTATTATTATTGTTATTATTATTATTATTACTATACATGCTAATAATAATAATAATAATACTATTTAATATTATTATATTTTATAATAATAATAATAATAATAATAATAATAATAATAGTAGTTATTATTATTATTATTGTTATTATTGTTGTTGTTGTTGTTGTTGTTGTTGTTGTTATTACTATACATGCTAATAATAATAATAATATTAATGGTGGTGGTAGTAGTAGTATTTTTTTATTTTATGTGATAATAAAATTCATTTTTTGAAAATATGTGATTTATTTGATTTTATTGTTTTATTGTTGTTATTATTATTATGGTCAAAACTGACATTACACATGTTAACTATAAGCTGTTCACTTTCCTTATATTTATTTATTTATTTATTTATTTATTTATTCATTAATTCATTCTTACTATACCTTCCAGTTAAATATTTTATTTTTATCTTATTTTTCACACTGTATGAGACGATCCCTATATAATGATTTGAAGTCTTTTATGAAATCTCACGGTATAAATCCTGCTTAAGGAGATCTGAGTTTATTCTACTGGTCAAATGTGCCACCTCCATCTCAGAATGCTCTGAATAATGATTCCTGAAGGCATCCACACAGATCGATACATAAACCCTTATTCCTAAATAACAGAGTGATTTCAGCATGGTAACGCTCCCTACATTCCTGTCTTCGTTCAGACTCCATTTAGCCCGACTCATCCTCCAGGCTCAAATAAAACCAGGGCGTTTATGTGCTGAGCGAGCTGTCTGCTCCACAAACATACCTACAGAATAAAGCCCGGGAAAAATCCATCCCGAGTTCCGTTTAAAGCTCCCCACGAGGTCGGAGGAAGATCCTGCTGCTTTCCTCGTTCAACCTCTGTTTCTGCTCATGATAAACTCCTTTCACGACCTTTAATTACCAATCTGGGGAAAAGTGCCACTTCAGCACAACGGTGCAACAACCAGCTAATGGGACGAGCCGGGTTACGAAGCCAGAGCTCAATTAGACAAGGCGGGGGTACAGGTTCAGTGCGTCCTCGTCAGGAGATTAGAAGAGATTCTGTAGGAGAAATAAAGAAAGAAAGAAAGAAATAAAACGAAGATGAATGCATAGCAGTATCACATCTGAGATGAAGAGGCTGACCCATGTAATATGGTACAGTCCCGCAGACTGGCTAGCTAGGTAAGCTATTTATTTTCTAGTTGTGTAGATCGAATGCGAATTGATAGAGTATAGATTCTTAATCCTAGTTCAAATCTGACCCCGCGAGCATATAGATTATAATGTAAAAGCATAAAAGCATTTGCATTACAATATCCTCAGGATTACAACTCTGCCCCTTGTGGCCAAGACTGGTGTTACATGTGCTGTTCCTCCTAAATGTGTTCATTTATTTATTACCTATTTTGGTAAATATTATTATTATAAATATTATTTAAACTATTATTGTTGTTATTATATCTGGGATTGTCTTGAAAATGTCAATTGAGGATCTATCAAACTCGAACAGATGGAAGCTCTCTGGTGAGCCGGAACCCAGACAGACAATGTTCGAGTGCCAGTTTTCTTACTGGGCATGGTGACCTGATAAGGTGGTGCTCACAACCCAGGAACTAATGCCTGGCAGAACCACATGCACAATCTGATCAACCAACGTACTTGGTTTGGTCCCTTTTTTGAGTCTTGCTTATAACTTTCTTTCTTATAACATGTTTTCTTGATACTAGTGTGGTAGTGAAGATGGCTAGAGGCCAGTCCGAGCCCGGAACACACTGTGCATTATTAATAGAACAAGTATTGGAATTTTTAGAACTAATATAATGTAACACTTATTACGTAACCACTGTACACATTTTGATTCGGTTCGCCTTATTAAACTGATTCATTCAAAAGAATCTATTCAAATGAACGATTCGTGCAATAATCAAGCATCAGTGTTGCTGCTTGTCCCTGGCACTGTACTGCTGTGTGTGTGCGTGGGTGCGTGTGTGTCCGTGTGTGTGTGTGTGTGTGCGTACGTGTGTGCGTGACAGCTATGCTGATGTGACCTGCACTGTAAGGAGAACAGAATGCGACACTGACCACCATCTGGGATGTGAGTGATGGGGTCTGGAACCTTCTCAACTAATTATGCTGCTCCGATGAATGAGACACACACACACACACACACACACACACACACACACACACACACACACACGGACACACACACACAGATGCATCGTCTACTTAAACAATCTCCCACTACTAATGAAGGCTGGACTAATATCGGAGTCTGTATTTTCATCCTCGCTTCTCCTGGTCTGGGTCGCGGTGGCTCCAGTGCCAATCGCAGAGAACGCCTGGCACAGACGTAGGCATGCCCTGGATGGGCACCACTCCTTCTAAGGCCTGGATAAATATCTCTGTTGCAGCTTCGGCAGTCTTTCCTCCTCAGACACAGCAAATCCAGCTATAACTTTGCTGTTCTAATGATTCCTAATATTACATTCTGTCTAAATCACTTTAATATGAGTTATTTAAGCACTTAGGCTTTACGTTACGTCACAAATACTTGGCTCTCAGACCCGGTTTAGCTACAGTGGGCCAGTTCAAGTATCAGTGCTGCAGCTGTAGGGCTAAGCCACGTAAGATCGGGTGTGTGAATGCACCATCTGATTTTATTTGGATTCTTAATAAAGGTCTTCACTCCCTAAGTTGGCGATTCCTCTCAGCTTAGTTCATGAAATTAAACAGATGATGAAATCACGAAAACTGAAAACACAGGTAATTCACACAGGTTGTGGGCGTGTCCACAGTAAGCGCTGTTTGCTGACCCTCCAATCAACATTCAATGTAACAATTATAATCAATTTTATCAGGAAATAAAGTAAACTGTCTTTTAATTCTGGACGTTGTGGCCATAAACAGCTAATCAGTGCTATAGAACCACGAGTAGAGGCAGGAGTTTAAGAGCAGAAGGCCACCATTTGTGCCACGGTTTGCTAGATCTCCTTATTTTAATCACATTTTGGCTTATTTTTCTATAAAGTCGCTTACAAATATCGGTCATTGCAGGTTGCAGGTTGTTGGGGCTTGTTTCTAAAGTGTGGTTGCTTATTTGTGCTCCCTGATCCTCTCTCTCTAATATCCCTTCAAGTTGGATTTGTTGATCATTATTATTGTTAATTAGCTGATTAACTGACTAAGAAGTCTCTCTCGCCTGTTTTGGACTTTTTTTGAGCCAGTTCACTTCTTTTGGTCTTGTTTCTCTGGTGGGATCTGGCAACCCTGATTTGTTTCTGTAACTGTTCGAGATCTTGTTGTAACTCGGTTGATGTGTTTAGAGACTTTATTTGTGTAAGATCCTCGTGTTTGTGTGGATGATCTTTCCCCTACTTATTTGTGCCAAGCTGTAAATGATGTTTGTAAGTGTATGTACCTGTCCTATTGTAAATAGTACTCCTTTATTACGTGTATATTTTCTCTAACCTATAACTATATAAACTGGTTCACATTCACTCGTTGAGTCTTTAGTTCATCTGGCTGATCTTCTGTGTTCCTAATATTGTCAATCGATGCATTTTTGGCCTTTGAAGCAAAAGTATCAGGTCGGTTTAATGAGTGGCATCTCTGACACATTTACGTTTGGTTTGCATGCAGTTTTCTTGTGAAAATACCCTTTATATTTACATTACAGTAGCACAAATAGTATTTCGATCAACGTACTGTGTACATAATGCAGCGAGTGTAAACAGTGTCAGGATTCAACTGTCCTGCAAATCTTAATGAACCTCTAACCGGCAAGAACCTTACCAAAAGCGAAAATTTTATGATTCGGTTTTGCATTTAAATCAAATTACAGTGGTGTATCGGTTCTTGACCACCTCAGACCTCGTCAAATTCGGTTCTCGATGCATTTTGACTACAAAAAGTCGTCATTTGCTCGGTACTCAGCGCACTTGCTTAAACTTGTATGAGTCGAGCCACGTGACTCATTTCAGCCGAAACTCAATTCATGATTCACGATTCAGTACACAGTGATTCAGATTCACAATAACTCTCACTCAGTGCAGATCTGCGTTGTGTTTTTAGCATGTTTTTCTTTATTTTACTTCTACAGTACGGTATTCTTAGTGCAAATAAGTTTCAATGGGTCCTAAAAAGGTTAGTAAGCTAACGCCCTGAGTTCACAAATCAACACTTTATTATTAAATAAGCTTTGTGTTAATGATTTTGGGTAACTGTAGGTTAATGTAAGTGTTATTGTGTAATCGAGTCTTATGATGCAGTATAGACTATATTAAACTCATTTGTTGGCACACATCTCCATTTTAAATCAGGGAGCAGCTGTACAATACAACTCCATGAATGTTTATAATGCCTTATACAGGGCATCACTTACATCATTCCTTATGGGAACATCTGCATCCTTAATGTCGCTGCACAGGGTCTGTTTGGTACCTTGTAGAAAAATGTCACCATGGGTGCCAAAACTTTTGCGTAAGAGTGTATAACGTGTGTCTTTGGATGACGGATCTCGATTCTGAAACAGTAACGATGTCTCAGCGCAGAAGGAGGTTAAAAGCAGATCTGGTGTGTGAGGAAGCTCTGGTTTGATCCGTCAGACAGAATGGGTTTGACAGTGCTGTGTGTCTTCATAGTAAAACACAGACACACACACACACACACACACACACACACAGCCAGAGTGCAGAGTCAGGACGCTCCTGCTTCACGCCTGATGGATTTTCTTGACAGCTTCCTGTCACTTGCAGGTTCTAATAAGTTCCTGCTTCATCGATCAGACGTTTACAGACATCCAGAGATCAGATACAAAATGTGGAGCATCCAATTTGGTCTAAAGTTCTGCTGAATGATCCATTAATCAGAAACCGAGTCCATGCAAGTGTGTGTGGGGTCGGATCAAATAAACTGAATGGTCCAGTTAACTCACTGTTATCGAGTATTGGGACACAAACTCACATGTGGCTAAAAGTATTGGAACACAAACCCACACATGGCCAAAAGTATTGGGACACAAACCAATATGTGGCTAAAGGTATTGGGACACAAACCCACACATGGCCAAAAGTATTGGGACACAAACCAATATGTGGCTAAAGGTATTGGGACACAAACCCACACGTGGCCAAAGGTATTGGGACAAAAACAGACATCCAGATTGGGACAAAAACCAATATGTGGCTAAAAGTATTGGAACACAAACCCACACATGGCCAAAAGTATTGGGACAAAAACCAATATGTGGCTAAAAGTATTGGAACACAAACCCACACATGGCCAAAAGTATTGGGACACAAACCCATGTGTGGCTAAAAGTATTGGGACACAAACCCACACATGGCCAACAGTATTGGGACACAAACCCATATGTGGCTAAAAGTATTGGGACACAAACCCATATGTGGCTAAAAGTATTGGACACAAACCCACATGTGGCTAAAAGTATTGAAACACAAACCCACACATGGCCAAAAGTATTGGGACACAAACCCATATGTGGTTAAAAGTATTGGGATACACACCCACACGTTGATAAAATTCAAAAGTATTCGGACACAAATCTGGACACGATCAAAAGCATTGGGACACAAACCAATATGTGGCTAAAGGTATTGGGACACAAACCCACACATGGCCAAAAGTATTGGGACACAAACCCATGTGTGGCCAAATGTATTGGGACACAAACCCACATGTGGCCAAATGTATTCGGACACAAACCCACATGTGGCCAGAAGTATTGGGACACAAACCCACACGTTGATAAAATTCAAAAGTATTCGGACACAAATCTGGACATGATCAAAAATATTAGGAAACAAATCTGGACATGATCAAAAGCATTGGGACACAAACCCACACATGGCAAAAAGTATTGGGACACAAACCCACGTGACCAAAAGTATTGGGACACAAACCCGCACGTGGCTAAACATATTGGGAAACAAACCCTGTGTGTGGATAATTCACAATTCACAATTTCATCAACAGCAAATCGCACACGATAACACTTCAGCATTGTTTTTGCATGTTCTTTGTATGTTTTGTCAATTGTGTAATAATTCTGTATTGATCCTCCAACATGACTGATGACTTCCCCAATGCGTTCGAGCAAATGTGTCGTGTTTATTTAGGTTGGTGAATCTGCACCTCTGTGAAACTGTACGTTATTAATTCTGCACTGAGCCTCGGCTCTGATTAAACACCAGCTCCTGTGTGATCTTAGAGAGGGAGCTCTGGGATCTTCGATTTCACTGTTTAAATAACCCTCATTTACCCCTGCGTGTGTCTGCGTGTGTGTCTGCGTGTGTGTGTCTGCGTGTGTGTCTGTGTGTCTGTGTCTGCGTGTGTGTCTGTGTCTGCGCGCGCGCGCGCGCGCGTGTGTGTGTGTGTGTGTGTGTGTGTGTGTGTGTCTGTGTGTGTGTGTCTGTGTGTGTGTGCGTGTGTGTGTGTGTAACCTTTCCAGACAGACCCAGCTCTGGTTTGATTTGCAAATTATGCTCTCGAGGCTGAGTCTCGACTTCTGAATAACCAGTCAGATCAAACAAGCAGCTCCCGATCTGAGGGAGGAAACTTTTCTCAGCACACTGTGTGATATTAATCCAATACTGACAGCGTTTTTTAAATTTCTACATTTTCATTTAGAGCTGGTTTGAAGGACGGAGGTGAGCTGGGGGAAATCTGTACTGCCTAACATGTCAAGGGGGAAAAAAGCTTTTACTGCTTGAAATAAAAATAATTTCATGTATTTTAGTAGCAGAACAAAAAGATGAAATGAACAAAGTTTTAAAGATTATCATTATTAGACAGAATCTACACGGCTACTTTAACAAAATCATCTGTGCTCCTGCACTAATCAGTATTTACTCATATATATATATACATACACAGTGGTGCTTAAGTTTGTGAAGCCTTTAGAATTTCACACAGAGTTTCAAACAAATACTAAAAGTACATAAAAAGAACCCAGTTAAACAAATGAGACAAAAATATTATACTTAGTCGTTTATTTATTGAGGAAAATGATCCAATATTACATATTAGTGAGTGATTCTAGGATTAGCAGTTAATTTGAAGCTGAAATTAGAGGCAGGTGTTTTCAGTCAATGGGATGACAATCAGGTGTGAGTGGGCACCCTGTTTTATTTAAAGAACAGGGATCTATCAGAGTCTGCTTTTCACAACACGTTTGTGGAAGTGTATCATGGCACAAACAAAGAATATTTTTGAGGCCCTCAGAAAAAGGTTACAAAACCATCTCCAAAGAGTTTGGACTCCACCAATCCACAGTCAGACAGATTGTGTACAAATGTAGGAAATTCAAGACCATTGTTACCCTCCCCAGGAGTGGTCGGCCAACAAAGATCACTCCAAGAGCAAGGCGTGTAATAGTTGGTGAGGTCACAAAGGACCCCAGGGTAACTTCTAAGCAACTGAAGGCCTCTCTCACATTGGCTAATGTTGATGTGAGCAGCTAATGTGAGGAAACCCACCAACATCCCAGAGTTGAAGCTGTTCTGTACGGAGGAATGGGCTAAAAAGTTCCTCCAAGCCGGTGTGCAGGACTGATCAACAGTTACAGGAAACGTTTAGAGTTGCAGTTTATTGCTGCACAAGGGGGGGTCCACAGCAGATACTGAAAGCCAAGGTTTCACATACTTTTGCCTCTCAGTAATATTTAATATTGGATCATTTTCCTATCAAATTGCTATATTTCTGAATGAATATGACCTAAATCACCTACATACATATATATACGGTGTGTGTGTGTGTGTGTGTGTGTGTATATATATACATATACATACTTATACAGTGTTTGAGGGTGACCAAATACTTATTTTCCGTCCCACCATGATTTATTTCCTGGATTTGCTCATTTTGTCTCTCATAGTTGAAGTGTACCTATGATGAAAAGTACAGAACCTCTCGCATCTTTCTAATTAGGAGAACTTGCACACAATCAGTGGCTGACTAAATACTTTTTTGCTCCACTGTATGTATGTATATGTGGTGTATATACATGTATATGTGTGTATATATGTATGCATATATATAATATAAGATATATATATATTATATATATATATATATCTATCTTATCTATATACTCCAGTCTGGTCTCTCTGTGTGTCTCTCTCTATATATACTCTCTATTTCTATCTCTCTCTATATCCTCTATCTATCTCTATCTCTTCTCCACGTGTATATATATGTGTATATATATATATATATATATATATATATATATATATATATATACACGTATATATATACACATACATATACATACACACATACAGTACATATTAGCTGTATATATTACGTTTATTTATTTATTATGCTAATATGTAGATGAATACTACACATATATGAGCCTTTACTGTGCTTTAATGATTAGTTTACTTTCGGTTAGTTTTCTTTACCTGTATAATCACACCTAACACTTTTAACACGTTCTCACATCACTCAGAGACGACAGGTGAAGATTCACACCTGCCAAAAAGTGCCATCTCCAAAATAGAAGTGCTGTCGAGCGTCGATAACGAAGAGGAGAAAGTTACACAGGATAAATCATCAGTACTGATCATTATATATGGATACATGTGAGATTTATATGGTAACACGGCTTTATATAAGAGCATTAAACATTTATGTGACTTTTCTCAGCTCCAGAGATCCAAGTTCAAGTCCCAACTTAGGTATTGAATATATGGATTTTGTATGTTCTCTCCATGATTGTGTGGAGTTATTTTCCAACGACATGGGCATCTGTAATGTGCCCCGCCATCAACTGGCACCCTGTTCAGGCTTGGTAGACCCTTGTGCCCCGTGCTGCTAGTAAGGCCTCAGCTCCTGCATTACTGTGAGTGGTACTAATGCTGTATGTTAATAAACTCTCTTCCTCTACATTTGAATAATCTTGAGGCTAATACATGGATCCTCCGTGGAGAACATGGATGTAAGTACCCGGGTTCCTCAGACGTTCCCCCTGTCAGTCAGACCAGGTTTTAGCTCTTCCACAGGGGGATCATCTCCTCCGTATTCTCCACATGCTGACAATTAAACAATTACAGCTTTTTACAGAGCTGCACTTGCACAGGGGCTGAGGATGAAATTAGAGTTTCCTTTCAGCTAATGGAAGAAGATGTAGTGACGCCGTCTGGGATCTGAGGGAGTTATGAAGTGCTGCGAGAGCTCGTGTTCTCCTGCTGGGTAGAAACGGAGGATTTAAAAACATAGAGTGATTTCTTTCAAGCTTATCTGGAAAAGGTTTTAGCACCATGTTAATCATTAACAAAAAAATATATATATGTATTATTTTTATTATTCTGATTATTATTACTACTACTATTATTGTTGTTGTTATTATTACTACTACTAATATTGTTTACTACTACTATTATTTTATTTGTTTTATTTTTTGTTATAATTATACTACTGTTACTGCTATTATTTGTATTTATATTTTTTAATTTGGGTTTTTTTTTTTTTTACTTAATTTTTTAAAAGTCGTCACATTTTACAAAGTTGGAATATAAAATTACATCATCATGCTACTGAATTGGTTGTTTTCTGGCTTTGAATGTTGTTGTTTTTTTTAATATTACATATTAGAGAGTGGCAAAAGTATGTGAACCTTTGCTTTCAGTATCTGGTGTGAGTTTTTCCTCTATAAAAAATGACCAAGTATAATATTTTTCTCATTTGTGTAACTGGCTTATCTTTATCTACTTTTAGGACTTGTGTGAAAATCTGATGTTTTAGGTCAAATTTATAGAGAAATATTGAGAATTCTAAAGGGTTCACAAACTTTCAAGCACCACTGTATTTTGTTAATAATGCATAGTACCTTATTTATTTATTTCATTATTTTTATTTTATTTCCAGATTAAGTGGGTATTTATTCAGTCTTTTCAATAGCTACCTAATTATTCTATAATTTCAGTGCAAAATTATTTATTTATTTTATTTCTTGCCTAAGCATGCATTAATTATACCTATAACTTTTGAAAAGTCACCACATCTTACCAAGTTAAAATTACATCATCATGCTTCCTGTTTTTGTTCCTGGTTCCTCTATTTTTCTCAGTTCTTTAGGGTTATGGAACTTTCGTGTTCCAGAACATTTGGGTCTTTGAATGCTTATGGTTTGTGGATGTTTCTGGTTTGTTTTTATGATTCTGGCTTCAGGCCACTTTTTGATCTTGGATGCTTTTGTTAATGGAGATTTCTCATTTTTAATTGCCTTGCACTCCTGGTTTGAGGTTTCTGGATTTTCCCCATAATTTTGGTTCATTGACCTTTCTGGTTCCAGGGTGCCTGGGTCTTGGAGGTTTATGGTGTCATGGATGTTTCTGGTTCCAGGGCACTTTTGTTCTTGGATGCTCTGGTTTGTGGAGAGTTCTTGTTTTTAATAGTTTTGGTCTACTGGACACCTTGAATTCCTGGATGTTTTTGGTTCTTTAATGCTTCTGGTTCTTGGAAATCTTTTTTTTATGCCTCCAGATCCTGGATGCATTTGGTTGTTGGATACTTCTGCTTCTTAAGTGTTTTGGCTTCCTGTACACCTCAAGGTTCTGGACATTTTTGGTTCTTCTTTACTGTTACTGGATCTTAGTTCCTGCTGTTATTGTGAATGTTTTTGATTCCTGGATTGTTCTGGTTTTTAAATTTGTTCGGTTCTAGTGTTGCTGCTTTTTCCCCATTTATTTTTCCTATTTGTTTTGTGTTAGTGGATCCACAGAGTCCTGGATCGAATATCGGATATTGCTCTCTCTATTTTCCTCTCACTTCCTCAGCCGTGATAGAAACGGTTTTATCCGTTTCTGCCTCTCCCAACTTTCTCCTACTCTCTTTCTATTCTGTGCTCTTCGCCATCCATCTGAAGTGCTGCCCGGTTCCTCTGTACTCTGGCTTCTCGAGTAGGCGAAGACCTACCACATGAACCAATCGAGTGAAACGCCTCCTTTAATTTCCCAGAGTTCAATAATCCCACAGGCTCTTAAAAATAATCTTCTCTCCATCCATCAGCTCCAAACCTGTGCAGTCGGTTTGCTCGTCCATACATAATTGATTTTAAGGAATGGCACAAGAGATTAGGTTTTACTTTTTGCTTTTTTATGGACTGGGTTTGCTCCAGAACCTTTGATCCACAAGTTTAATTTACTCAAATTCACGGGCGTGAAAAAAAGCTTATCATTTTAGTCGTGCTATCACCCAGGTCAACTAGAGGCAATGTTAGCACAGGAACGTTTAACCAGAAGCTTCATGATTCCCGGTATCTGTTAACTGGAGGGGTGTAAAGAAAATCTGGGTTTGGAGTATTCATAATACTAAAGTGTGCCAACATGATGCCAACTGTAAAGTTTTATGTTTAATTTGTGTATTCTTTATTTATTTGTTTAATAAATGAACACAAATCGAAACTATTGTGCTAAGACAAAATAATTTAAGTGTAATTATTTTTATAGAGAAAGTGAAAGGCTATATGGATTTTATTTTTCTAACAAATTTTTTTAATAATCATTTTTTATTAATAATACTACCATTATTATTATTATATTTACTTATTTATTCAATTATTTATTTATTTATTTATTTATTTAGTTTTGGGTGAAAAAATAATTCAGTGAAATTAGTAAATTATAAGGCTTTTTTTAAATGAAGTGAGTTTTTTTTTATTTATACTTTATGTAATTAAAATTTGAATGTTTTTTATTTCTTTGTCTATGTATTTATTTTATATTTTTAATTTCATTTTGAGATTAAATTGGCTATTTTATTCGATCTTTTAATATTCAGTAGCTATTTAATTATTCTATTTTATTTCTTGCCTAAGCATGCATTAATTATACCTTTAACTTTTGAAAAATCACCACAGCTTACAAAGTTCAAATGACATCATCATGCTACTAATTTAGATGGCTTCTACTTTGAATGCTTCTGGTTTCTGTATTTTAACTACTGGACCCTCACCACTTGCTTTTCTTGGTACTATTTATTTATTTATTTATTTATTTATTTATTTTTATCTGATTAATCTTCAAGAAAAAAAAATCAATGATTTCAATAATTAAATGTATGCATAAATAAATTTGTGAATAAATACATAAATAAATAAGCAAATCAGTAAATTAAATAAATAAATGCTAATCTGCTGACCCAGGACTGTTAGTGATGGTGTGACTTTTTTTTTTTTTACCCTTTAATATTCTGTTCATTTCTCTCGTGTCCTGAACCAGGTGGTGTTTTTGGACATCAGGAGAGTTCTGGCTCTGAGGTGGAAGATGAGAACCAACTCAAATATTTTACGGAGCATCGGGGAGGCCGGCGGCGCAGTAAAGGTACTGTTAAATTTTTTACCTTATTTATTTTTAGTAAGATACATAACATTTAGAGTTTGTGATGTACTCTATAAGAAGAACTTGATTGTCTCTTAACTAATATATATATATATATATATATATATATATATAGATATAGATATAGATATAGATATATATATATATAGATATAGATATATAGATAGATAGATAGATAGATAGATAGATAATTTGACTCGCTGATTCCTTGGCTTGCTGATTATTTGACTCACTAATTCTTTGACTTGCTGATTCTTTGGCTCACTGATTCCTTAACTCAGTGATTCTTTCATTCACTGTTTATTTGACTTGCTGATTCTTTGACTCACTGATTCTTTGACTCTGACAGTCACCTCTATTAGGAGATGATTTTGCTCTTGTTTGTTTTTATACAGTGGTACTTGAAAGTTTGTGAACCCTTTAGAATTGTCTATATTTCTGCATAAATATGACCTAAAACATCATCAGATTTTTACTCAAGTCCTAAAAGTAGATAAAGAGAACCCAGTTAAACAGTGGGTGGCAAAGTATGTGAACCTCTAGGATTAGGAATGAATTTGAAGGTGAAATTAGAGTCAGGTGTTTTCAATCAATGGGATGACAATCAGGTGTGAGTGGGCACCCAGTTTTATTTAAAGATCAGGGATCTATCAAAGTCTGCTCTTCACAACACACGTTTGTGGAAGTGTATCATGGCACGAACAAAGGAGATTTCTGAGGACCTCAGAAAAAGAGTTGTTGATGCTCATCAGGCTGGAAAAAGAGGAAATTGGAGAAAATGCAAATGGAGGAAATTCAAGACCATTGTTTCTTTATCCAGGAGTGGTCAACCAACAAGGATCACTCCAAGAGCAAGACGTGTAATAGTTGGCGAGGTCACCAAGAACCCCAGGGTAACTTGTAAGCAACTGAAGGCCTCTCTCACATTGGCTAATATTAATGTTTTTGAGTCCACCATCAGAAGAACACTAGTGGAAGAATGTCTTGTGGACGGATGAGACCCATATATTTTTGGTTTAAAAGAAAAGTCTTATGTTTGGAGAAAGCACTGCATTCCAGCATAAGAACCTTATCCCATCTGTGAAACATGGTGGTGGCAGTATCATAGTTTGGGCCTGTTTTGCTGCATCTGGGCCAGGATTGCCATCATTGATGGAACAATGAATTCTGAAAGATATCAAAGAATTCTAATGGAAAAATGTCAGGACATCTGTCCATGAACTGAATCTCAAGAGAAGGTGGGTCATGCAGCAAGACAACGACCCTAAGCACACAAGTCGTTCTACCAAAGAATGGTTAAAGAAGAATAAAGTTCATGTTTTGGAATGGCCAAGTCAAAGTCCTGACCTTAATCCAATGGAAATGTTGTGGAAGGACCTGAAGCGAGCAGCTAATGTGAGGAAAACCCACCAACATCCCAGAGCTGAAGCTGTTCTGTACGGAGGAATGGGCTAACATTCCTCCAAGCCGGCCGGTGGTGCAGGACTGATCAACAGCTACAGGAAACGTTTAGTTGCAGGGGGGGTCACACCAGATACTGAAAGCAAAGGTTCACATACTTTTGCCACTCACTAATATGTAATATTGGATCATTTTTCCTCAATAAATAAATGACCAAGTATAATATTTGTGTCATTTGTTTAACTGGGTTCTTTTTATCTACTTTTAGGACTTGTGTGAAAATCTGATGATATTTTAGGTCATTTTATGCAGAAATATAGAAAATTCTAAAGGGTTCACAAACTTTCAAGCACCCCTGTATTTGTGTGAAAAATAAGAGATGCAGTGAAACAGCGAAGTTTAATTAAAAACTTTTTTGTTTGTTTGTTTTTTTATAAATCAAAAATCGTTTTGTGTTTGGTATCATTTGAGAGTTTAACAGCTGCACTTTCTAAAGCGTGTGTCGGTTTCTCTGGATGTAATTAATGTTAAATTATAATCGTATTTGCTTCGTTTGTCCGTTGTAAGGTGCAGGATGGGTGTGAGTGATTGATGAATCTGATGTGATGCTGAAACATTAATGACATCACTGATGAATATCGATGATTAATGACAGCTGTCATCACGGCTCCTCGTTACAGATCTGCGTTTCCACATGCGTGCGAATTAATTACATATTATTTATTTACATGGTTAATTAATCTGATGACGGGAAGATTGATCAGACAGAACGTGATTGATTAGAGGACGTCAGGTGAATCGTTAACATGAGAGAGTTTCACTGAAGAAGGGAAAGAATAACAAGATGGTATGGATGAAAATAAGAAAGAACAAAAGATAGGTAGAGTTTATCTGGCCTTAGCATGTTCTCCACTGGAGATCTTTGATGGAACAAAGTTGGAGTTGATTAACAAGATTTCCTTATAATCCTAAGTTCTTCTTTCCCCTGAGACCTAATTTCAGATTCTGATTTCCTGTCTTTGTAAGCTCTGTTTTTTTTTCAGACAGAGAGCAGACTGATTTATGACACAGTGTTTTGGGAGCGTTTTTTTGATCCTTGTCATTTTTTGTTCACTTTTCTGCTCGCTGCTTTCTTTTAGGCTGTCAGTTTTGCTTATGCTATGTTGACTAAGCTCTGTTTGTCCTCGGACAGTTTCTCTTTATTTTCGCTTTTTTTAACTGGAGGCTGATCCGACACCCGTGGGCATGACTTGCTCCTGAAAATAGAGCCAGGATAATAATAGGCATATCATATTTTTTTCTGTTTCGCTTTGGTCCAGGTCCCTTATTCAGCTGTTTATTTTTGGAGTCAGCATGGCGCGGGAATGTGAAATGCGCCTCATTAGCCTGACTGCACAAAACCTGACCCTCGAGCAATTATCTCCAAATTGATATGAGTGTTTTCTACACAATGGAACCGGAAAAGCAAGAAGGCAAGAATGTACAAGCTAAAGAAGAGCTCAGGATACTTTGGTTTGGTTTTCGTGAGACGTAACAAAGTACTGAAGCGCTAGTCATTTATTTTTGTTTTTGGCTCCAGCAGTTAAGGACATCATAACATTAGAGGTAAAGTTACAGTAAAACATACATAGCTGTTCATATTTTATGCAAGAACCTATATTTATTAAAAGTACTGACATGCTTCTACAACTATTATCACCATTAATAAGTTTTAAAAAAAAGAGCTTTGCTCTGTATATTCTTTTTTTTCCTAATCCTCCCAACCTCTTGACTCCCTGAACTGGTCGGTCGGAATTCTCAGAGCATTATTATCTTTTTAAAAAGATGTCATTTCCAAAGAATAATTTGATTTATGCAAAAGTCGGAGTCAATCAAATTGATCTAAAAGCAATTTTCCACTCAGGATTTAAACGCAAGTGCTTCATGTGTGGATGAACTGTTCTCGTTTTTTTTTTTTTTCTGTCCTCGATTGAGCCGTGTCTCTCTCTGAGGAACTCTGACTGCTGAGTTGTACATGGAGGAGAACAGAAGTCATTTTTCACACCTTGTTGCTTCGATCGTAGTGGAGGTTTAATTGTAGAAGTCTAATTGACTTTAGACACGCCTATTAATATCTGAGAACATGAGAGGGAGATCTACGGCACTTGTCTAAACGGTGAAAGCAATAGAACCCTAGCGGTCATGTGTTATTCGCGATAATGCATGACCTCTATTAGGCGATTGCCGTAGATCATCGCACATATGACTGCTAGTGTTCTATTGCTTTTCTACAACATAAAAATGAGCCAAAGTAGCTCCGGATTTTGTCCTGTACACGCTTTAACGCTGACAGTACCTTCTGCCAAAATCTAGATCCACAGTCCTTGGGGTTTATCAAACACTACCAAGTAACGTTAGTCTGAAATACAAAGTGCAAGTAAGCGAACATGAAAGGGAAAAAAAGAAAAAGAACTTAGTCATTTCTTAGGGTTATTGCAGATATTTGTATACTTTATATGTTTGTGTGCATAAAGCTTGCCGTTACTTGGCAATGCGTCAGCGGAGTGATAGCGTTTGAGAGTTTGTGTGCAAATTGTGTGTAAATTGTGTGTAAATTATGTAGCTCAGTTTGTTCAGCGTACATCTTAAACTTGCAAGAACTTATATAAAAGATATTTTACCCCCATTTACCAGGTTTTGTTGAGGATCTGTGTGTGTTTTCTGAAAAACAATGACCAAACCATGCATGAAAACACTGGTTGACACAAACAGGCGAGTGCCGTAGATCATCGCATCCGTGACGTTATTCCCGATATCACAAGACCTCTAGTGTTCTATTGCTTTTCTACAACATTTTTAAACAACAAAACAAATCAAAGAAGCCCCGACTTTCATGCTGAACATGCTTTAACGCTGACAGTGCCTTAAAAAGTAGGTCCACAATGACTGCATTGTTGCTATACAATTCAGCATATGGTTTATGTGTGTGTATTCTGAAAAACAAGGACCACACCGTACAGGGTATAAACTGGTCATCCTATAGTCCGGTTCTTTGGTTCAGAGGAAAATTGTATCAGGTAGTCGTGGGATTTAAACCCTCAAAGTGTTAGAGTAAAAGGATCGTTTTTCCTCTCTATGTAAAATCAATCAGCGGGCTGCCAGAGCTTCATTCCTCATGGCAGGCGAAGATCCGTCCTGCAGGAGACTCGGTGCATTTTAGCTTCTCCTTCATCTGGCAGACGGACCGTCCCGGTTGGGCCGGGAGCTATTACTTTTACTTGACATAAATCAGAACGATGGCTCTGTTCCTTCTGATAGAGTGCTGAATATGGACTGACACCACCGGGAGTTTTATTACTGACACCAGATCGTCTGCACGCTGCAGATCGGGTTTAATATTCCACACACACTCTTCAGGATAATACAAATATACACACCAACTCTGTTAGTCCGGATAATGGAAAACAGAAAAAACTGCTTTCAATGATGCCAACACTGCAAAGCTGCACAGGTGAGCAAAGACTTTAAACCTCACTTGCTTGAATTGTATCTTGTACTGTCTTTCATCACAGACAGTATGAACCCAAGATATTTTATGCTTTTTTTTCTGGTCATCTTCCTTTCGTTTGTTAATAAACATCCATTCCTGCGTTTCAGGTCTGCAACACATTCCAAAAAAAGTTTATCACTTTGTAATGTCGCCAGTCTTTCTCACAACACTTACAAGACGTTTTGGCACCGAGGATACCAAGTGATTTAGTGTTTCAGGTGTAATTTTGTTCCCTTCTTCCTGCAAACACGTCTTAAGATAGATGTGTAACAGTACAGGCTCATTCGGCATCCCATTTCTGCTTTCAAAATTCTCCACACATTCTCTACTGGGGACAGGTCAGGTGTGCAGCATGTGGTTTTGCATCGTCTTGCTAATAAATGCATGGACGTTTCTGAAAAAGATGTCATCTTGAAGGCAGCTTATGTTGCTCTAAAATCAGTGTATTCTTCTGCAGAAGTGCATTTCATTTCATTATTCATTTATCATTTACAGCATTTAGCAGACGCCCTTATCCAGAGCGACTTACAATTGGTACAGTCTTACAATCCAAGCTATTGTGGGTTAAGGGTCTTGCTCAAGGACCCAACAGTGGCAGCTTGGCAGAGGTGGGATTTGAACCCTGGACCTTCTGGTCCAGAGTCCAGTACCTTAACCGCTAGGCTACCACAGTCCCAATGACCTTTACCAAGGGCCCTGACCTGATCCCATAGCATGACAGAGCCTGGCTTTTGGACTTGTTCCTCATAACAGTATGTATGGTCCTTTGCATCTTCCGTCCTTCCAAAAACGATCTGGAATACTGATTGGTCTGAGCACAATCCCCGTTTTCACTGCGTGATGGTCCATCCCCATCCCAGAAGTCGACGCCGCTTCTGGACATGGTTATAACATAAGACTTCTTTTTTAGCACAGTAACGTTTTAAGTGGCATTTGTGAATGTAACTCTGTATTGTAGAGCTTGATACAGGTTTGATAAAGTAATCTCTTGTCCATGTGGTTCTATCAGCTATTGATGAATGATGGTTCTTGATACAGTGCCGTCTGAGGGATCGGAGATCACCCCTCTTCAGTTTAGGCTTGCTCCCTTGCCTTTCATGCACTGAAATTCCTCCAGATTGTAAGAAATACTGCAGTTTTGTTATAATGTTAATAATATAATACAATAATATCTGGATCTGATACATCATAAAACTCTCGTCTTGTTTCTCCTGGTTTATCATGGCATGTTGTTATTTTTGTTTGATTGGATGCGGTTTATGGCTGTCGCACCCACCTAAGGCTCCTGTGCCATCTGACTTTCAGCTTTCTCTTTGGAGCATATTCTTTTGGGGTTCTAAGGACCTGTCTACTCTGGAAGATTATTGGTTATTTTGTGCATCTGTCTGATGTCAGCATCTTTAGGACAAGGAATTAATTGTGTTTTTTATTTACTTATTTATTTAGTTAGTTAGTTATTTATTATTGTTGCCCTTCACTGTTCAACTCTTACCTTTCTGACATTACTCCCAAGGCTTTCCAAGACTTGATACTGTAGTTGAAATAAAAAGGGGATTATGTTTGAAAAGCGAGATTTTTATTCCATTGTTAATATATGTGGTTTCTATTTACTCACCTACTTTTTTAACTGAAATATGACTTATAATATTTAGTGTTTTCTACTAAAATTTACATTTTAATCAACGTTAAACTCTCCTTATAACATTGTTTAATATAGTATAGTTTTGTTTTTATGTATAAAGCACCTTTTGCATTAAATGTTAATCATATTAATGATTTTTTTTTTAACTCAAACTTTTTATAATACATAAAAATGATAAGATAATGATAAAACCCCTGGTTACTGGGTGGTCATGCAGTAAAAACAGTCTTGCATAGTTTCAACGACAGTTTTCAAATGATGGACTCAAAAGTCAATAAACCGGAAAAAATTCCTGCGTGCCTATTTAAGGAATTTATGTTTTATTAAATCACAGAGCTGCGTTAAAGTCAAACTCATGCTCTTTTAATGACCCGAGCGTGCGTTTATATTAACGCTATAAACCATTATAATGTAATCTAACATAAAAATCACTGGCATGTTGTTCAGATTGCTCAAATCCCTCAACGCTCGGCATTTAAACAGCGATGACGCCGCTAATAACCGCCCTCGTTCCGCATACATTAAAATGCTGAACATGTCCTCGTTTCAAGTTTGTAAAGCATTTTAAAAATCTCACTCTGGTCTCGGGTCGGGTCGTGAGTCAAGGACGGACATGAATCCTCTAACCTATAAACGTATTTCTGTTTTGTGTGTTCCACAGGCTGCCCGCAGAGCCCCATGAGCAAGACCACGCTCACACTCATCACAGTCAGCACCTGTGTAATAGCCGTGGTGTACGGTACCAACACGGCCTGTCCGCTCACTGTTAAGGTCACACTGCACGTACCTGAACACTTCGTCGCCGACGGTGAGCTGATATATTGTTATTGCTACTGTTTTTTTTGTTAATCCCTGCTTTCCTGGGACATGGTTATAACATAAGGCTTCTCTTTTAGCACAGTAACGTTTTAAGTGGCATTTGTGAATGTAACTCTGTATTGTAGAGCTTCATAAAGGTTTGATAAAGTAATCCCTTGTCCATGTGGTTCTATCAGCTGTTGATGAATGATGGTTCTTGCTGCAGTGCCGTCTGAGGGAGCAGAGATCACCCCTCTCCAGTTTAGGCTTTTTAGGAAATTCCTCCAGATACCTTGAATCGTTTAGTGATATTATGCACTGTAGAGGGAGAAATATGGAAATCCCTTCCAATCTTTCTTTAAGGAACATTGTTTTTAAACATTTCAGTCATTTTCTTACATTTTCTGATAAACTGGAGGTCCTCTGCCCATTTTTAGTACTCAAATTGGATAATGCTTTTGTAACAAATGATGATTAACATAGCCTGTTTATTTCGTTTTTTTTTTTACCTCATTACTCACCATAAATTGCCCCATCCCAACTTTTTTCGGGATGTGTTGCACTCATGAAATGCAGGAATGGATGTTTATTAACCAGAAAAGAACATGAAACATCTTGAGTTCATGCTGTCTGCAATGAAATAAAAGTAAACAAAAGATCTTGCATTTTCCATACCGTCTCCCTACCAACTCTTTCTGATCTGAGATCAGACACGGAAACGCAACAGCACAAGTTTGTGCTTATTCCAGCTGCACAAGTAAGGAGCTACAAGCAGATCTAAAGGCTATAGATACAGCGATCAAGTCGGTCTGAAATCCAAGCAAGAAATATTCACCCACCGACAAACTGCCCTGACAAATCAGAACGAGCCATCAAACGTCCGTAGGTCGCCCTTTGAGGTGTTTCTAAAGAGCATAGAGAGTACCAGACGGCGGAGAGAACAGTCGCTTCACCCTGCACCCTGACGTTAGGATGGTGTTCAAACGGTGCCAAA